>ML326920.1:0-42575 GCA_005239505.1 Nicotiana paniculata
TAAACATTTGTATTGTTGTGAAAGAGAAACATATGTGGTGACTCTTAATGTAATTGTTCTTAAAGAACTATGGGGTAATAACATTGTTGTGAAGGTGGAGTTTGGCTTAAAATGAGTTTGAGGTTGAACGTTAAAGTTTATGTATTAAAGTTCTTAGGGAGGTGTAGTCACTCTTATATCCAAATGTATCCTACCCGTCCCGCAGCCTACATTACAACCAAAATAAAGTCCTACTTGATCCTTGATTGAATGAGCTCAATTAGTAGAGTATTACACTACGGGCAAGTCTATGGTGCATATTTTGTGGCATATGAATGTTGTTTCTGAGAGCGAGTTAATTCTTTCTATCTTGAGTTCCTAAGTGTTCTTAAATTCTATTGTGTGGGGAACTAGCTCTTTGATTTGGTGAGGGCACATGATTCATGAAGGAAAGGTAATATTGTTGACCTCTATGTTAGAGTAGTTAGTGAATTGTGAATAAAGCATGGTAGTTGTGAGTCGATTATTGAGGCGAGGATGTCACACATTTGTGCTTGAACTGTTTTAAATATTCTTGGTATAACGTGTTAAGAGATTTGCTTAATAAGTTGTGTACATGAGTGTAGTGTGATTGCTCGAGGACGAGAAAAGGTTTAAGTGTGGGGTATTGATGCGAGGCTAGAATACATGGTTTAATATGTTATATGCCTTACATATTATGTGCGTTAATGATAAAAACACACTTTTTATATGATTAATAGAGTCTATTTCATGTGTAGGTGAATTGAAGATGGAAACCGAGCTAAATGGATGCAAATACATCGAAAATACGCTCAAGAGGCGAGGAGGAGTGCACCGGGCTATAGCCGGGCGCCAGAGCCCAAACGCCTGACCCTGCCTGGCGTTAGCCAGGCGTTAGAGCTGAAACGCCTGACCCCGCCTGGTGTTAGCCAGGCGTTAGAGCTGAAACGCCAGCCTTAGCCTGGCGTTAGCCAGGCGTTAGGGCCCAAACGCCAGGCCCCTATTCCGGCTAAATTCGAGATTCTGAAGAGCTTAAGTGTCTCCCGGTTGGAATAGAAGTCTCCTACACGTTTAGGGTTTATCCCA
Organism: Nicotiana paniculata; assembly: GCA_005239505.1. Classification (NCBI taxonomy): domain Eukaryota; kingdom Viridiplantae; phylum Streptophyta; class Magnoliopsida; order Solanales; family Solanaceae; genus Nicotiana; species Nicotiana paniculata. The sequence goes on from ML326920.1 coordinate 1,087, forward strand.
AACATATAAATAGACCCCAAAAACACAACTTGAAGGAGAATTCGAAGGATTCAAAGAGAGAAAACCATTGAAGTGACAAAACATTGATTTTTACATATTTTAATCATTACTTTGTAGTTCAATTATGCAATTTATTTTGGGTTTGATTCTTATGAAAATGTCTAGCTAACTTCTTTAATCTAGGGTTTTGGTAGAACCCGTTGGGGATGAATTTCTTGTGATATTAATATATTTTGATTGATTATTCTCTATTTGTTCAACTACGTTCTTATTGTAGTTAATTGAATGGCCATCAATTAGCTGTGCCTATTTAGTATGTATCTACTTGAGAGAGAGTGCATATTTAGGTAATTGTTTGAACAACACCACTCCTGGAGTATAGACGAAAGTCATAACCGAGGGTTTAGAGGTTGGATTAGAGATAACGATACCTCGGGTGCAATCCAAAGTGAACTGTAATGCAATCTAGCTAGCGTAACTTGAGAGAGTGCGTCTAGTAAATTATCATAATTACTTGAGAGAGATTTATGGTAGATAGAGTGTTCATGATTGATAGAGACAACTAATCAAACTATAAGAAGTATCCGAGAAGTAAGTTCACCAACGGGGGAAACCATAACCTTAGACCTTTATCATCATTATTTACAACACATTGTTAGTAATTGCTAGTTATTATTATTGTCAGTAGAATTAGTAAAACATCATCAATTTATATTAAAAGTCTTGAGAGAATTGATTGAGTAAAGTTGTGTATTCTAAAAACTTGATTGATACGTAAATTCCCTGTGGGATCGACTCTGGGCATAATACCCCGGATTATATTTGCAACGCCCGTTTAGTCTATTATTAGACATAGTTGAGCGTGATCAGTCAGCACAGGTGATACTTCTTACCTTTATCCTCATTACCTGACCATGTATTGTGAAGGCCAGGAAGTGACTATGAACTGCTTTGACACCAAAGTCAAGCCCAAAGAACCTTTCTCATGGTATGACTTGAAAGATGAGGATAACCCCAAAAAGAAGTCAAAGGGAAAATCGGTTTCCTCCACTAGCCAGCCCGAAGAGCCGGTGGTGGTGGCGGAACCCTCACTGCCCCAGCCTGCCATTCCAGAGGAAGCTCCAGGCCCATCTTCCTCCACAGCTACAAACATCCCCTCCACCAGAGCCTATCCCATGACTGCTCAACGGCTGAACATGACTCTCACTAGCCTCACCAACTGGATGCAGTCAACAACTACAAAGTTGAATACAATTTCTACAGTCGTGGCAGCCCCAGTTACTCCTCTCCCACCAAAGTTCCCGCAGTCCATTGAGGACACTCTGAAAGAAATTTTGGAGAATCAGAAGAAAATCCTGGACGTAGTGGGTGCACATGAGAGTGCATTGGCAAAGCTGGCCAAAGAAACAAAGAAGCTGAGGAAGACCAGGGCGTCAAAGGAGGAGGTGGAGAAGCTGAAAAAGAAGGTCGACAAGCTATCATGCGATCAGATTCCTTTGGAGATGCTACTAGCAGACCCCACAGAACCCCAGTCAGAGCAGCAGCCATTGCCTCAATTAGTGCAGGAGGAGGAGCCGGTGAGGCCACTGAAGAAGAGGAAGGTCATGCCCCGTGCCCAGAACATCAGGCTTGTACTGGCAGACCCCTCCACAGAGCAAAGTCAGGCTCAGAACCAGGAGGCCCAGCCCACCGAAGCTCCATCACAGGCTATACCAGATCCAGCTCCTACAGGTTCCCCATCTCAGGCAGTTCCTTCCTCATCTCAGGCAGTTTCTACCCCATCTCAGACAGAGCATCAGGGACCACAATAGGCCGGGGCCAATAGGGAGTTTTATTTACTCTCTCTCTCCCATATTTTGCGCACTATTTTTACTTTATAGCATTGAGGACAATGATTTCATTTAGTTGGGGGAGTGTCCCTACAAGCTTTTTATGTTGGCTACATCGGATTGTATAATGAAAATAACTTTTTATTTATTTTTCTTTACGTTATTTTCTTTTTTTGGTATGTATAAGATAACTATACATTGTAAATATTCATCCCTTATGTAGATTCATCTAATTCCCTTATTGTACATATTCATTCCATCCCACGCACTTTACTTTATTTTACGCATTTCTTTTCTATTTTATAGATTCTTACTTTTCTTTCATAGCTTCTTGTTTGGTTTTCTTGTGAGAAATAAGCCTTTGGTTTTCTTAACACCACAGTTCTTTCCAAAGGTGGAACTTGTGTGAACCGAATGGATCTTCCCAAGGATGGACAGTGTGACAACCTTCTTAAGGGTTTGAGTCTGTTTTTCCTTTTCTTGTTGTTTTGTTTTTCAATAACAGCGCCTCAAGAAAAGCTTCACTTGGGCCTAACACAGTTTCCTTTGATCCAATGGTCAAAGACAAACCGTTGTGTTGAGGATAGTGATAGTGATGATCTTGAAACTCTTGTGTTGGCCGATAATCATCGGGTGGTTCTTCGGGACCATTTTTGTTACTAAAAGCATGACTAAGGTTGTTGGTGCCTTCGACTCGGTTTCTGTAACAATCCTTTAGCTGTGAGTGGTGAGAAATTTGTAATTGCAAGTCCAAGTTTCGTGCCACTAGTCTAGAACTTGCCCTGAGTGTTGTCTAGGAGAAATTCTAGGAGTAACTTGACTTGAGAAGTGAATATAGGCTTTCCTTGGCTTGAACAAAGAATTGAACAATTTCATGACCTTCCAGGAGAAATATTCCCTAGTCAACCCTTTTGAGCCTTAGACCTTTTCTTTGTACCCAAGTTACAAGCCTTTAACCATTCTTTTACCCTCTCTTCGCACCCGATCTTTCCTTGGCGCTAGGCAAGCATAAGTTTGGGGGAGAGACGAGAGATGTGATGAAGTGAAAAAGAAGGCACAAAAGAAAGAAAGAAAGAAACAGAAGAGAAAAGGCAATGAAAAAGAATGAAAAGAAAAGAATGAACAAAAAGAATAAATAAAGGGAATTAATGAAAAAGTAATGCCAAAGGTTTGGATAGCATAAGAAGAAAATAAAGGAAATTGATGAAAAAGTGTCTCCCCAACCCTACAAAAGATAAAAAGACTCAAAGAGTCAAGAAAATATGAGAGCAACAAAAAAATGAAGTTCTTAAGGAAAGATAAAACTCACTCTAACCAAATACGTCCTACCATTGACCAAAAGCCTTCATCATGACTCCACGAAAGCCTTGTATGATCTCAGGTCGGGTGAAGCCTACATTAGTAGTGATTTGCACAAAGGGAAAGCCTATGGTACTTTGAGCCGAACTTGGGACTCTTTCCTTGATGAGAGATGAGCGATTCACCATATTCCTCGTTCTGGGTGTCATTATTCTGAAAGGTGAGATGCTTAGGGAAAGTTACAGAATAACAGTCTGGGATCCACACAGACCAAGGTAATAGTTAGAAGTTCACTGATGAGTTGGACCAACCCTTGAAGCTCTTGTATTGCACTTGAAACTATGGTTTTGAAAAGTTCAATCATTGTCAATGATTCATTTGCATTAGGGGCTATGGTTAGTTCCAATTGATGCTAGTCGAGGTCACCAATAGTACAGCCAAATTTTTGTGAAATCTCCCATAGGGGTGGGGCTTATTTTGTTTTTCTTTGAGGACAAGCAAGAGTTTAAGTTTGGCAGAGTTGATAACCAGAAATGAAGGCATTCAGTCTAAAATCTACTCAAAATAGGAGTGAATCCGGCACAAGGAGCAAAACCAACAAAGTTGCTCAAGAAAACAAGGCCACCGCGGCCGCGGTCGTGTTTTCACGGACCGCGGTGCATTTCCAGTAAGTCAGAAATTCAAGCCATCAGCCACCACGGCCGCGTTCGAAGTTTCTCGGACCGCGGTGGAATTCCAGTGAGACCCAATAATTGCAAGTCCCACCGCGGTCGCGGTCAAAGTTTCGCGGACCGCGGTCGTGTTTTCGCGGTCCGCGGTGGTACTTCAGGGGTATTTTTGTTCGAAAATTTGGCAGACTATAAATAGACTATTTTGTAATTTATTTACGGGGATGAAGATATCAACTATTTTTCAGAGTAGAGAGCTCGTGAATATTTTAGGGTTTTTATTTCTTTAGCTTTATTCTTGCATTTTTAACATTGAAAACTTCAATTTCATTGTTAGGAATCAATTAAATGGGTTATTCTTTTTCTCTATCATTGTTCTCATCTTTGATTATGAGTAGCTAGACCCATTAGCTAGGGTTGTGGCTCAACCCTAGTGTGGGTATATAATGGGGTTTTGAAATTAAGGTTGGAAAATTAATGGGTGTTGGCTATTTAGGTTATTTCAAGGTTTTTATTGCTATAATTAGTGGTTGAAAACACTAATTAACCTTTTCATGACTTAGGTATTTCTTGAGAAAGAAGACTTGAGTCTATAAATTAGCCTAATAGGAAATTAGGGCATTATCAAGAGATTGGTAGTCTCAATCAAAAGGGTTAAACCCAGAAATGGTAAAACCCATCTTGAGCCCTAGTTAACGGGTTAAACCTTGAGAGAGTAACACCCTACCTAAGCCTATATTGCTTGATTATTGGGCACCCAATTGGACTCGAGAGAGGCAATTAGGGTATAATCACTCAAATTACCGAGAGGTATAGAGTGAGCACCTTCGTGCTTTGGTTATAGCTATATCCCTAGAAAATTCCCCGACCTTAGAATTGAATCCTTTTGTGTATCCACCTAGGCCATAGTCATGACTCTAGTGCCTTTATCAACATTAGAAAACAACAACAAAAACAAAACAAAGTTAATCATTAATTAGCTTACAAACAATAGAATACATTTAGTATAGATCAACACCAACCAATGTTTAGAAGTGGAATTAGAAACACTCGACCCTTCTAGATCACTGATACACTCACTCCCATCTATAGGCTCCATGTGGATTCGATCCCGACCATTCGGGTAAAAGCTACACGACCTTTGTCTTCATACTTATATAGTAGTGTGGGTGCAATTGCTGTCACTTTTTGCACGGTGGAAAAATAGTGGCTCCCTATTTCACCACGGTCACGGTGTGGTCCTCCGATTTTTTTTTTCTCATCAAGTTTTTACCTTTCCGGAGTTGGCTTTTGACCCCGACTTTTCCCATGTGCACCAATATTTCCCTGTACACTAATAAATTGGTTAGTATCGTTCACATCAAGTACAACAACAAAACAAAAGGAAAACAAAAGAAGAACATGGGTTGCCTCCCATGGAGCGCCTGATTTAACGTCGCGGCACGACGCAAATGAGTGCATTTAAGGTTCGCTAGACCTCTGGGGCTCAGTCATATGGGTCACTAACACTTCCTTTACTTCATCCATGCCCACATAAGGTTTCAATCTATTCCCATTGAATCTAAACGCGCGAGAGTATTTCTCTATGGAAATCTCTACAGCACCTGAAGGGAGCACTTCAACCACACGAAATGGTCCAGACCATCGTGACTTTAGTTTACCCGGAAATAGCGTTAATCTTGAATTGTATAGCAATACCATATCTCCGAGTTTGAAATTTCTCTCAATAATGTTCTTGTCATGCAACCTCTTCATTCTCTCTTTGTACAATCTTGTGCTCTCAAAATCAAGATAGCGGAACTTATCCAGTTCATGCAATTCAGTGACTCTATTCATTCCCGCAGCGTCCATGTCAAGATTCAACTGTTTCAGCAACCACCAAGCTCTATGCTCTTAATCCACCGGCAAGTGGCAGGCCTTCCCAAACACCAACTTGTATGGTGACATGACGATTGGTATTTTGAAAGCAGTTCTATACGCCCAGAGTGCATCATCTAACTTTTTCGCCCAGTCCGTTCTTGTGGCATTCACAGTTTTTGTTAACACACTCTTTATCTCTCTGTTTGACACTTCTACTTGCCCACTCGTCTGAGGATGATATGGAGTTTCCACCTTGTGGCGTACATCGTACTTCTCTAGCAATTTCTCGAAGGCTCAATTACAGAAATGAGTACCTCCGTCACTAATTATGGCCCTTGGGATGACGAAACGGGTGAATATGTTCTTCTTCAAAAATCCAATCACCACCCTTGCATCATTGGTGAGGAGTGTTGTAGCTTCCACCCATTTGCTACAGCAACAAGTATGTACTTATTGCCATATAAACTGACGAAGGGACCCATGAAGTATATTCCCCAAATGTCAAATACCTCAACCTCCTGAATTGGGTTCATGGGCATCTCATGGCGACGAGAAATGTTCTCGGTTCACTGGCATTCATCATAGCCCTTGACCCATAAATGTGCATCCTTAAACACAGTTGGCCAGTAGAAACCTGCTTCTAGAACTTTCGTGGTGGTCCTAACTCCTCCAAAATGTCCACCATATGCCGATGCGTGACATGCCTGCAAAATAGAATATTGATCTATCTCGGGGACACACCTCCGGATCATATTGTCAACACAAATTCGAAACCGATAAGGTTCGTCCCAATAATACATGTAGCAATCACGGAAAAACTTTTTCTTTTGCACGGAGGAAAGGTCATAGGGAACTATACCCCTCGCCAGGTAGTTTGCATGTCTGCGTACCATGGAACTTCCTCAAGGCTCGTGGCGAGTAGCTGCTCATCTGGAAAGGTTTCCAGAATCTCTTCTACCTCGACTGCTTTTTCAGCTCCTTCCAGTCACGATAAGTGATCGGCGACTTGATTTTTCCGGCCCTTTCGGTCACAAATTTCTAAGTCGAACTCTTGTAGCAGTAGTACCCAATGAATCAGAAGAGGTTTTGACTCTTTCTTCTCGATCAGGTACCTGAAAGCAGCATGATCAGTATAGACAATTACCTTTGAGCCTATCAGGTACGATTTGAACTTATCAAACGCGGACACTACTGCCAACATCTCCTTTTCAGTAACAGTGTAGTTCAGCTGGGCTGCACTCAAGGTTCTACTTGCGTAGTAAATTGGGTGCATGTTTTATCTTTTTGCTGTCCTAGCACTGCTCCCACTGCATAGTCACTTGCATCACACATTAGCTCGAATGGTTGCTCCCAGTCAGGGGCAACAATGATAGGTGCTATGATTAGTCTCTTCTTCAATTCCTTGAATGTTACCCTAAAATCATCAGAAAACACAAAAGGGTGATCTTTTTCTATCAATTTACACAAAGGGTTAGCAATTTTGAAAAATTCCTTTATAAATCTCCAGTAGAAACCGGAATGTCCAAGGAAACTTCTAATTGCTTTGACGGATGTGGGTGGTGGAAGTTTTGCTATCACATCAACCTTTGCGTGATCCACCTCAATGCCCTTGTTGGATACCAAGTGTCCCAAGACTATACCCTCTTGTACCATGAAATGACATTTCTCCCAGTTTAGTACCATATTAGTATCTATACACCTTTTCAACACTCTCCTTAGATTTTTAAGGCAGTCATCGAACGAATTTCTCATCACTGAGAAATCATCCATGAAAACTTCCATTATTTCTTCTACCATGTCTGTGAATATGGCCATCATGCACCCTTGGAATGTGACAGGTGCGTTGCATAGGCCAAATGGCATTCTCCGAAAAACAAAAATCCCATAAGGGTAGGTGAATGAGGTCTTCTCTCTGTCCTCTGGTGCAATAGAGATCTGATTGTACCCTGAGTACCCATCCAGAAAACAAAAAGGGACCTCCCTGCCAGTCAGTCTAACATTTGATCAATGAACGGAAGCAGGAAGTGGTCTTTCCGGGTGACCAAGTTCAACTTTTTGTAATCCATACAGATTCTCCAGCCTGTGACGGTTCGTGTAGATATCAATTCATTCTTATCATTTTTCACCACCGTCATTTCACCCTTCTTTGGTACACATTGCACTGGGATAACCTAGTTGCTGTCAGAGATGGGGAATATGATTCCCGCATCTAACCACTTAATAATTTCTTTCTTCACCACTTCCTTCATATTGGTGTTCAGCCTTCTTTGGTGTTCTCTGGAAGGTTTGTGCCCATCTTTCAGTAGAGTTTATGCATACAGAAGGCCGGGCTGATCCCCTTGATATCTGCCATGGTCCACCCAATTGTAGTTTTGCACCCTGTTAGTACCTGCAAAAGTTGTTCTGCCTGCACATCTAACAAACTAGATGATATAATAACAGGTAATGTGGAGTTAGGTCCTAAGAATGCATATCTAAGATGGGTGGTCAACGACTTCAGCTCCAACTTTGGTAGTTCTTCTATGGGTGACTTGGCTGGGGGAGTTTCCCTTTTCTCTAAGTGCAGGGACTCAAATTCGAGTGGTCTCTTCCAAAAACCATTGCCCTCAAGAGCGAGCACCCATTCCGCCAATTCTTCACCATTAACCTCATCTAGGTTCATGAGGCAAGTTATTAGAGGATCCTGAATGTTCAAAGTCTCATCATCCTCTTCCAAGATTACATCCACGGCATCTATTAAAGAGGAATTGGAGAATTCACTTGGTCGCCTCATAGATTTTTGCACGTTGAATGTCACTCCAGTTTCGCAGTCAATTAGAGCTCTCCCCATGGCCAAAAACGTCCTTCCCAAAATTATGGGAATTTCCTCATCAACCCGACAATCCAGAATGAAAAATCTGCTGGGAACACAAATTTTCCAACCTGCACCAACGCATCATCAAGGATACCAGACGGCCTCTTTACTGTCCTGTCAGCCAACTGCAATAACATGGACGTGGGTCTAGCTCTTCCAATCCTGAGCCTTTTATAGATAGCCAGGGGAATAAGATTTATGCTTGCCCCCAAATCACACAGTGCCTTAGCAAATGCAAAGTTACCTATAGTGCAAGGAATTGTAAAACTCCCTGGGTCAGACAACTTCTCAGTAATGGGTCTCATCACAACAGCACTGCAAGTCTGAGTTAGAGTAAATGTGGCCAAGTCTTGGAAGTCAAACTTGTGAGACATCAAGTCCTTCATCATTTTCGCATATCCAGGCATCTCCTTTAAAGCATCAATCAATGGAATATTTACCTGAATTTTCTTCAACATCTCTAAGAACTTCTTATATTTCTCATCTTTTTGATATTTGGCAATTCTCTGTGGGAAGGGTGCTGGAGTTCGTTTCTTTCCTGGCATGTTGTACTGTCACCTCAGTCAACCTTGCTAAATCATCTAACTCAATGAGCACTGGCACAAGTGTCTCAGTAGGTCTGCTTTCGCGAGCTATCTCTTGCTCCAAGTCTAGTACTCTAGCATTACGTAGACTCACTAGCCATTAGTTGCTTCGGGCCCTGCTCCTTTGGATTTATCTGTGTGTCTGCAGGTAACGTCCCATGAGGACGATTATTCAGAGCCATCAAAATCTGACCCAATTGGACCTCAATATTTTTTATAGCTGACTCGTGTGAGTCTACTCTTTCAGTTATTTTTGCATTGGACCCAATCACTTGTTGCATCATTCCCTCGAGTCTAGCGAACCCATCTTCCTATCTCCCATTGTGTTGTTGTTGAGGTGGATGATAACCTTGCTGCTGATTCTGATTGTTGTAGCCCTGTTGCCTTTGGTAAGGCACCATATTTCCTTGTGATCGCATGGCCCCCATATTACTGTTGTTAATGTGCTGTTGTGGGGCTGGCCTATATTGTTGATTCTGCTGACTCCAATTTTGACCACCTGGTCTCTGTCCCCCATAGTTGGACACATAATTTATGTTTTTCGGATAGTTTTGGTGATCACCATCAGCACTCCACGGGCCACCAAATGGCTGACTAATGCAAGATGTACATAAGCCCCCATTGGTTGTATCAACTATGTGCACCTGTTGTTTCTGACCTGATTCTTCAACTTTTTTAGTGAGGATACCCTTTTGTGTCATCAGTGTGGCCATATTTTCAGCTATGGAATTGGCTGGATCTAAGGCCACTGAGTGGACCATTGGAGTGATGGAGGCGTTTCTGGTTGTCCATCCCGAATTTTGTGCCATCTTGTCGAGGATTTTGCTCTCTCTGAATGTTTTACTCAAGAATGCTCCACCGGCTGAAGCATCAACATTAGCTTTCACACTATCCGCTAGACCCATGTAGAACCTCTGCCCCAACATCTGCTCAGGAATACCGTGGTGTGGACATAAAACCAGCAGCCCTTTGAATCTTTCCCACGTCTCTTGCAATGTTTCTATTGGTTTCTATCTGAAGCTCAAGATCTCATCAATTTGTTGAACAGTCTTGTTGGGTGGATGAAATTTGTTCACTTTCTTGACTAATTCCTCCCAAGTAGTGATGGAATTTATGGGGATTGAATTGAGCCAAGTCTGAGTTGCTCCTGTCACAGAGAATGGAAACAACAATAGCTGTATTGCTTCCGGAGTCACATTGTGTTGTCTTTGTGTTTGACAGATTGACAGGAAATTTTTTAAGTGATGTTGAGAATCTTCAATGTATGACCCTGAGAATAATCCCTTATTTTGCAACAAATGCAGCATATTGTTGTGATTGATAATGAATCAGCCTGTATCTGCGGAACTATAATCGCGGTGGCTAAATTGTCTGCTATGGGTTGTTCCCAATCATACAAAGCAGCCTCTGGCACAAGAGGCACCACCACCTTCTCATTTGGGTCCTCCACGTTATCCCCATTATATCTGTTGTTTACCAGATCTGCCATGTCTGGGCAAGTTGTTCAACAGATTTTTGTTGTTGTTTGATTTTCATGTTTTCCCGATTCAAGGCCTTGAAAACTTTCTCAGGATTTGATAATGCTTCAAACACTTCACCAGTTCTTGAGGAGTTTCTAGGAATGCACCTGTAACACCGAAGATTACAAACGTTAAAATTTCAATGTAGTTGATTGAAAGTGAAGAAAATAAACTACACTAAGAATTTTTGCACTTCTTTTAACTGTAATTGATAACACCGTTAATTCCCTGGCAACGGCGCCAAAATTTGATCACGCCCAACTATGACTTATAAAAAGGACTAAGCCGTCGCTGCAAATATATTCCGAATATTAAGTCCAGAGTCGAATCCCACAGGGAATTAACCTATCAATTACTGTTATCAGACTCACACACTTCTACGTAATCAACTTCCCAAGATATTTAAATAACAAATGGTTGGTTTTCTACTAACTATTACTTAATGAAACTATAGTAACTAAGAGCTAACTAAGAACGGGTTGTAAACAATAATAGGAATGATTTAAGGTTATGATTTTCCCTATTGTTGGAATCCCTTCCCGCTATGTTTAGTATAAATTTGTCTAACTTCTATATTGATCATGAGCACTCTGACTACCACAGATCTCTCCCGAGTAATTACGAAAATATACTAGACATACTCTCCCGAGTTACGGTAGCTTGCTTTAATTACAGCTCACTTAGATCGTACCCAAGGTTTTGTTATCCCTAATCCCACCTTTAAACCTTTCATTATTGATCCCTCATATACGTCCAGAGTAATGTTGTTCAAAAACTACCTAAATATGCACTCTCTCCCGAGTAATACATACTAAATAGGTACAGCTAACTGAGGGCCCTTCAATTAACTACAACAAGCATGTAGTTGAACAAATAGAGATTAAACTTTGGAAAATCTATATTAACAAAACAAAATTTTCATCCTTCAATAGGTTCCGTCAAAACCCTAAATTAGATGTTTAGCTACTCATACTAAAATAAGATAAAGCAATAAGATGGTTCATAATTCACAAGTAATGATAAAAAGAAGACGAATGAAAAACTCTAATGATGACTTGATCTTCTCTCACTTGTTCTTGCCTCCAATTGAGTCTAAAACAAGCTTCAGACTAACTTTGGGCGAGTTTTTGGGTTTATATAGGGTTAGGTTAATTTTCCCAACGAGTTACACTTTAGCCCTTGAAGTTCCTGGTCGTTAAACGCGCGACGCGGTCCTGACCGCGGTCATTTGCTCTATTACTGTTTCGGCCTACCTTCCACCGTGCCCCGGACCGCGGTCGCGGTGGTACTTTTCACTGTTTTCTTTGCCTTTTCTTGCTCTTTTTCATCCAGGCTATTCTTGATTGGCCTTGTATGTATAAATTCGACTTCAAAACACTCTTTATCTTCCTCCTAGCTCAGAGTATCTCCTAAAAAGCATAAAAATCTCAATTATAGCATTTTGTTATCATTTAGCATTCAAAACATCAATAAAGTTTAGTTAATTTAGAGCATAAATAGCATCTACATTGCATAATATAGGCTACTAGCAGGTGGCATCCCCGGCAGGTCTGTAGGAAATACCTCGTGAAACTCACGAACAACAGACACCGAATTCATAGAAGAAACCTCTGCACTAGAATCATGAACGTGAGCCAAATAGGCCAAACACCCCTTCTCTAGCATGCGCTGAGTCTTCATATAAGAAATAACCCTGCTGGAGGAATGAACAGGAGTCCCTCTCCACTCTAATCGAGGCAACCCCGACAAAGCTAATGTCACTGTCTTGGCGTGACAGTCCAAGATAGCATAATAAGGTGACAGCCAATGCATGCCCAATATGACATTGAAATCAACCATATCAAGGAGAAAAAGGTCTACACTGGTCTCAAGACCCCCAATAACGACCACACATGAGCGATATACACGATCTACGATAATAGCATCCCCCACAGGCATGGACACATAGACATGGGCGCTCAAAGAATCACAAGGCATAACCAAATATGAAGCAAAATAAGTTGACACATAGGAGTAAGTAGACCCCATATCAAACAGAATTGAAGCATCTCTATTGCAAACTGAAACAGTACATGTGATAACAGCACCGGAGGACTCTGCTCAAGTCTGGCTAGGAATGTATAACATCGGGGCTGGGCCCCACCACCCTGAACCATGTCTCTAAGACGACCTTTGACAGGCGGGCCTCCACCTTTAGCGGGATGACCTCCACCTCTAACAATCTGGCCCCTACCTCTGGCTACCTGACCCTACCTCTGGCTGGTTGGGCAGGCGGTGCGGCAGCTGGTGCCGGTACCATGGCACGTGAACCCTGGTACTGAGAACTACTGAACGCGCGAGGGCAATACAATGTGCCTCGAGTCACAACAAGTATAGCATGACCTCAGCTTTTGGCCGACAAACTGACCCTATCAGCCTGAATAACCACCCTGAAAACTCTGAAGAGGAGTCGCACTGATAGGAGCTGGCTGATCAGAATAAGGCATATAAGTTCCACGACCACTTGGGGCACCGTGGGATGCCTGAAGTGCTGAATGAAATGGCCTGGAAGGATGGCCTCTACCATAAGTTCCCCGGTATCAAGATGAGGCACCGCTGAATCCATCGGAATGGCGAGGTATCTTGTCTGACCCCTGACCTCCCAATCCAAGAACCATCTCAACTCGCCGGGCCACATTGGCCGCATCCTAGAAAGAGATCTCGCTCCTCGTCTCCTTAGCAATATGCAATCTTATAGGATGAGCAAGACCCCCAATAAATCTCCTCACCCTCTCTCTCTTTGTGGGGAGCAAAAGAACAGCATGACGGGCCAAATCCATGAAACGAGTCTTATACCGAGTAACAGTCATGCTTCCCTGCTGGAGACGCTCGAACTGACGAATGCGTTCCTCTCTCGAAGTGATAGGCACAAACTTCTCCAAGAAGATATGTGAGAAATGATCCCAAGTAAGAGCAGGAGACCCAACTGATCTAATCAACAAATAGTCTCTCCATCATTTCTTGGCGGAACCAGTCATCTGGAAAGCAGCAAAATCGACCCCATTGGTCTCCAATATACCCATGTTCCGAAGAACCTCATGGCAGCTATCCAGGTACTCCTGGGGATCCTCTGAAGTGGCACCGCTGAAATGGACTGGGAAAAGCTTGGTAAACCTATCCAATCTCCACAAAGACTCGGAGGACATAGTTGTCCCATCACCGGGCGGTGCTGTAGAAACTAGCTGAACTACCCCAACTGGATGAGTTGTTGTGGTCTGAAACTAGGGAGCCATTTTCTCCGGAGTGTGGGTGGCAGGAGTCGGGGCTCCTCCTCTAGCTTGAGATACGGCTACAGCCACAGGGAATGCGCCAGTCTGGGCTGCACTCTCCATAAGGCCCACTAGTCGGACTAAGGCATCCTGAAGCATCAAGGTAGCAATAAAACTCTCTAGGACCTGAGATAGTCCCGTTGGAACTGTCTGAGATAGAACCTCCTCATAGAGCTCTATTTGAGGCTCTACAGCTAGAGTTGTTGTTTGGGCCCTAGGCTGAGCCCTGCCCCTGCCTCGGCCTCTGGCATGGCCTCGGCCTCGGCCTCTGCCCCTTGTAGGAGCTGTTGTTGTAGGATCCGACTGCTGATCAGTGGAAGAAGCGGTGCGTGTTCTCGCCATCTGTGAGAGAATAAGAATAGAAGAGTTCAATCAGTATTGGCATAACAAGAATCGCACGACAGAGTTGAATAAAAGTGAACTTGTTCCTAACTTTATAGCCCCTGGGAGATAAGTACATATGTCTCTGTACCGATCCCCCAGACTCTACTAAGCTTTTCCGTGAATTTTGAGACCTGGGAAACCTAGTGCTCTTATACCAACTTGTCACGACCCGAATTCCCACTGTCGGGACCGTGATGGCGCTTAACGCTACACTTTTTAGGCAAGCCAACATTAGAGATCTACAACATTTAAAACATTTAAAACTATACGAGGATCTACTACTATTCAACACATGATACCAAAATACGAAGAAAATTATTGGGAAATAATACTACGCAATAATACTAATGTCTAACTACCCATGATCTGGAGTCACAACTCACGGACTACTAAGAATTTACTATAAGTATTTGGCAAAAAGGAAAATGTATAACTGTTTGTGAACTAAATAAAACAGTAAATGAATATAAAGGAAGGGACTCCAGGAATCTGCGGACATCGGCAGATCTACCTTGGGTCTCCTGCGCAGAAGTCAGCTACTATCTCAAAATCAGCTCGGACCGATACCTGGATCTGCACAGAAAGTGCAGAGTGCAGCATCAGTACAACCGACCCCATGTACTGGTAAGTGTTGAGCTTAACCTCGGCGAAGTAGTGACGAGGCTAGGACAAGACACCACATAAAACCTAAACAGTATAATCATGCTAATGAAAACAACGGTAAACAAAGAAATAAAGCAGGAATAATGGGAAGGGGACATTTAGGGGGGATCACAACATAAGGAGTGAGAAACAATGAAAAGACACAATTTAAATAGTAATCTCTACATGAATTAATCAATTAAGACAGCAAAGGAAAAACTGCACGGTATCACCCTTCGTGCCTTTACTCACAACCTCACCAATATATAAATAGAATGGCACGGCATCACCCTTCGTGCATTAAACTTCACATAATATACACGGCATCACCCTTCGTTTTTATCACTCTCATATCATGGCACGAAATCACCCTTCATGCATTAATACTTACATATCATGGCACGGCATCACCCTTGGTGCTTTACACTCTTCCTCACGATATAAATAAATCATGCAAGGAATCATCTTTCGTGCTTTACATTCCTCCTCACAATTCACAAAATCAATAACAACGGATAGAGAGAAGTTTCACAAAGAAATCAATATTTCATCAATGATTTATTTCACAATTTAACATCTCAACCTTGAATCAACATTCACAAATTTATCAACCTCGGTGGAACCGGATATAAGTCTCACAATATTTAAATAACAACAATAAGCATAGGTGCTCGCATGCTTATTGTAAGAATGGAATTTAAGGATTTAAGACTACAAAATTTGCAAGAATGGAATTTCAATCGCATGCTATGACTCAACCACAACGCATAGGTGCTCATCACCTCACCTATACATCGTATTCGAAAACAAAACACGTAGCAAATAATCACACAATACCTATTATCTCAAGCCAAAGTTAGACACAATACTTACCTCGCTTCCAGTATCACTTAACGCTCAATCACAGCTTTGCCTTTCAAATTAGCCTCCGAGTCCACAATATCTAGCAAATTTCCAACCAAATGATTCAACATAAGCCTTAGGAATCATCCCTGATAACTACGGTTTAATTTAATTCATATTTGAAAAGGTCAACAAAAGTCAACACCAGGGCCTGCTTGATCCAAACTCATAATTCGTACCAAAAACCGATTACCCATTCACCCCCGAGCCCGGATATACAATTGACTTTGGAATCCGACCTCAATTTGAGGTCTAAATCCCCATATTTTGAAATCCCTAGTTTTCTACTCAAAATTCCCAATTCCACCGTAAAAATCCTATATTCTAGGTTGAAATCTTGTTAAAGGAAGTAAAAGATTGAAAGAAAAGAGTTATGAATCACTGACCTATAATTTGGCGAAGAACTGATCTTTGGAGTACTTCCCATTAAGGTTTAGGTTTTGAAAATTTGAAGAATGAATGAAAAATCCCGTCTAAGCCCCTTTTACTCAGTTGCAGATGTCGCAATTGCGACCTGAGCTTCGCAACTGCGAAGAAACAATTGCAATTGCGATGCTCTTCACAATTTTGCTGCCTTCGCAAATGCGAGGAGAGTGTCGCATTTGCGACCACTGACCCCTCGCAAATGCGAGTAGATGTTCGCATTTGCAAACCTACCCTTCCCAGACTCCCTTCGCAATTGTGAAGGTGACATCGCAAATGCGAGAACTGTTGGCCCAGGCTTATGACCGCAATTACGATTTGAGATTAAAGTCTCGTATTTGCTAACCCTGTTATGTTCACATTTGCAATGCCTGATCTCGCAACTGCGAGATCAGAGGCCTGTAACAACTTCAGTTACACCAGCAAAATTTCTAAGTTCCAAAATCACTTTGTAGCCTCTCCGAAACTCACCTGAGCCCTCGGGGCTCCAAACCAATCATGCACGCAAGTCTAAAAACATTGTACAAACTTGCTCGTGTGATCAAATTACAAAAATAACACCTAGAACTACGGATTTAGCACCAAAACTCATGAGTTTCTCAAGAACAACTTAAAATTACTATATTCTCAACCGGATGTCCGAATCACGTCAAATCAACTCCGATCTCTACCAAATTTCACAGACATGACTTATATATTATATTAAACCTGTACGGGGATCCAAAACCAAAATACGAGCCCGATACCCATGAGATCAAACATTAATCAATTTCATTAAATCCTTAGAATTTTAGTCTTACAATTTTCATCAAAAATTCATTTTCGAGCTAGGGAGCTCAAAATTCGATTCCGGGCATACGCCCAAGTCCCGTATTTTACTACGGACCGTCGGAATACGGGTCCGGGTCAGTTTACTCAAAACGTTGACCAAAGTCAACCAAAAATTACTTTTAAATCCCAAAAATTATTATTTCATAAATTTCCACATAAAAGCGTTCCGGATTTATGCCAGACTGTGTGCGCAAATCGAGGTGAGTAAAAATAAGGTTTTTAAGACTAACGAGCGTGGAATAGAGTCTTAAATCACAAGATGACCCTTTGGGTCATTACAAAAATTGTGCTTTAAATCCTCAACTCGGTGCCAAACGACCCGAAGCTAGTCAAATATTATATAAATTAGTCAATTTAGGATCAAAAGTTTATATTCTAATTATTAAAGTGATTGCCAATCCCAATTGAGGAATTCCCAAAATTCACCTCCAGGGCCACGTGCCCGGATTTCGGGAATTTTCAAAGAAAAGAGTTACCCATAACCTCAGGAAGTCAAATATATGATTTTCACCAAATTCCATAACTATTTTCGTGGTCAAATTATGTTTTTATCCAAAACATAGGTTTTTCATCTAAACTCTTGATTTCACCAATTTTTACATGTTAATATACCCATAATCTATGTATTTTATCTCATGTTGTGTAAAAATCACTTACCTCAAAGTGCTAGGTGAAAACCCTATTCAAAAAGATCCAAAAATCTCCCAAGAGATGAAAGAAAATAAGCTAAATGGTCTAAGTCCTACATTTAATAAGTTGTGCACAGGTCTCAGATGTCGCATTTGGTTCACAAATGTGAAGGTCGCAAATGCGACAAAAACATCGCAAATGCGAACTGGGTTCCCCCTGCCCAGTTCGCAAATGCGACAAGGGACTCGCAAATGCGAACAATGCCAGGGTCGCAAATGCGATTGTTTTCTCGCAAATGCGAGCTAGGCCCAAATCAGGATTCTTAGCAAATGCAAATCCTTTCTCGCAAGTACGAGGCTCGCAAATGCGAACATATTCCTGCATTTTTGAGACCTGCAGCACCAGCAATGAAACACCAGAAAGCTGAAGTTTTTCCCAACCTTCTGTACATCTGAAACTCACCCAAGCCCTCGGAGCTCCACAACAAACGCCCACACAAGTCTAACAACATCATATGAACTCGCTCGCATGATCGAAACACTGAAATAACATCAAAAATCACGAATCAGAGGCCAAAACACATGGATTAACTCATGATCTAAAAAACTTCTAAAAATATTTCGCGCGTCTGATTCCTATAAAATCAACTCGGAATGACGCCAAAATTTACAAGAAAGTCTTAAATGACATTATGGAACTATTCCCTGTCTCAAAATTCCATTTGGACCCCGATATCACCAAAACCTACTCCAACCCAAATTTAAATAACTTCAAAAACCTTCAAAGAACCAACTTTCAATATTAGGCGTCGAAACGCTCACGAGTCATCCAAAACCCGATACGATCATACGCCTAAGTCCAAAATTATCATACGAACCTATTAAAATCGTCAAATCCCGATTTCGTGGTCATTTACTCAAAAGTCATACCTTAGACAATTTTTCCAACTTAAAGCTTCCATAATGAGAATTTTCTTTCCAAATTAACTCTGAAATCCCCGAAATTCAATTTCGATCACGCGCAAAAGTCATGATACTTGAAGTGAAGTTGTTCAAGGCCTCAAACCGCCGAACGACGCGCTAGAGCTCAAAATGACTAATCGGGTCGTTATAGTTTCTAAATAAATAAACTTTTTATTCTTAAAAAGAAAAATATATTTTAAAAACAAAGAAATTTTGAATTGGCGGTTTTTTATTTTTTGTAATTTTTTTTATGTTAAAATAATTTAAAAACTCCAATTTTAATGGACAAAATTTTCTTAAATTTTTGGTTTTTATTATAAAATATGTTATTTTATTATCTTATATACATTTAAATTAAAAAATAATAACCAATATCTAATTATTAACTAAATAACTAATTATTAACTACTTATGTCATGTGAATTTTTTATATGCTGCCACTTGGCTTAAGGAGAGGGATTTTTACTCTCCTTTAAATAATAGATAAGTTTAATTAATATTTAATTTAATTTAATAATAGATAGATTAGCATATTACTTTATTAAAAAAACTGTACGCTTCTTTCTTTTTATAATATAATAGAAGATATAATTTTTTTTGTTTTATATTTTATTCTATTATTCTCAATAATAGTTTCTGAATAAATAAAAATTTATTTTGAAAAGAAAAATATATTTAAAAAACAAAGAAATTTTGTATTGGCAATTTTTTATTATTTTTAATTTCAGTTTTTATGTTAAAATAATTTAAAAACTCCAATTTGAAAGTTGAAACTACTCTCCAATTTATAGATATTTAAATTCAAAAATAATAACCAATAACTAATTATTAACTGCTTATGCCATGTGACTTTTTTATAGGCTGACACTTGGCTTAAAGAGAGTTTTCCCTCTCCTTTTAGTATTATATATATGAGAGGGAGAGAGATGGTAGAGAGAGGTAAGTAAATTGAAGAGTTAAAATAAGAAAAAAGCGAAGTAATGTAAATATATGCAAACAATCTTTTGTTGAAAAGTAACATAAAAGTATCAAAAATACTAGAATGTGACAAGAGTATAATAAGATATTAAGTTAGCGTTTGGATATAGATTTGGTTGAAACTTAAAAAAAATTGAACTTGTATTGAAAAATAATTTTGAAAGTTGAAGTTGTGTTTGGACATGTGTTTTACTTGAAAAAAATTGTGAGAAGAAAACTTTTTGGCCAGAAACTGCCCTAAACCAGTTTTTGAAAACTTGAACAAAAATTTCAATGTTGTTTCAAAAATTGATCATGTTCTATGAACAAACGTTTTTTTCAAAACAAAAACAAATTGTAAAAATGTACCCAAAATTTATGTCCAAACGGGTGCTAAAATTCAACAACAAACGACAACACACCCAATATAAACTCACAAATGGGATATGAGGAGAGTAGTGTGTAACTGTGTATGTAGACCTAAACCCTATTTTGAGAAGGTAGAGAGGTTGTTTCCGATAAAGAGATTAATTTTATAAATATAGAATTGGGGGGGTTTTTTGGAGGGGTGGGGAAGGAGGGGGAGTGGTGTTAGTGGTGGTGGGGGGGGGGGATTAACTAACTCTGGAGTTTCATCAATGTGATGACCCAAAAGGTCATCCCTTGTTTTAAAAGTCACAAATGTGTTCTGAGGCCTTGAAAACCTCCTTTTGTCTCACCTTGTCTTGCATGCGCAGTACGGGCGTGTATCCAGAAAGCTTTTATATGAAAAACTTAGGAAAATGCTAATTTTGCCTTTAAAATTGAATTTAAGTTGACTTCGGTCAACATTTTGGGTAAACAGACCCCGACCCGTGATTCGACGGTCCCGGAGGGTCCGTAGGAAAATATGGGACATGGGCGTATGCCCGAAATCGAATTCCGAGGTCCCAAGCCCGAGAAATGAATTTTTTAAATTATTTAATAGAAATTTATAAGAGTTTTTGGAAATTTGGCTATATTCGAAATTTATGGTATCGGGCCCGTATTTTGGTTCCGGAGCACGGTACAGGTTTAATATGATATTTGTGTTGTGCCTGTAAAATTCGGTAAGGAACGGAGGTCATATGACGTGATTCGGATCCGTGATTGTAAAATTTTTCTTGAGATTTATCTTTGATTTTGATGCTAAATTCGTCTTTTAAGATGTTATTTTGGCGATTTGATCGCACAAGTAGGTCCGTAGGATGTTTCTGAGGTTGTATGCATGTTTGGTTTTGAGCCCCGAGGCCTCGGCTGAGTTTCTGGTAGGTTTCGGGGTGTTTAGAATTGGAAAATCTCTGCTGGTGCACCAGTTCTGGTGTGCCCGCACCTGCGAGCCCTTTTCCGCAGGTGCGAGAGGAAGCCCACGGGTGCGACCCTTTCCGCAGGTGCAGTATTTGGCTTCGCAGGTGCTCATCCGCAGATGTGGACGGCTTCCCGCAGGTGCGGCCCCCAGTGGTCCTGTTCATTTTCGCAAGTGCGACCAGTTTTCCGCACCTGCGAGAGCGCAGGTGCGACCCAAGCACCGCGGGTGCAATGGTCGGGCAGTGAAGTTTTAAAAATAGAACTCCAGCGTTTTCTTCTCAAATTTTCACAAAAGTAGAAGGCTTAGGGAGATTTTCTCAAGAGATTTTCTTCACTAATCATAGCTAAGTGTCCATTAACTAATTTCTTTCAAATTTCTAATATTTTTCATCAACTTTCATAAAAAAATCTACGGTTTTAATGGTAAAAAATTGGGGATTTTGGTAGAGTTAGGGATTTTTGTATACTTGGAATTTAGACCTCGTTTTGGGTTCGGATTCTGAAACTAATTACATATCCGGGCTCGTGGGTGATCGGGTTTTAGTCCGAACCTCGTGTTTTGACCAAGCGAGCCCGGGGTCCATTTTAGACTTTTTGGGAAGAATGATAGAAAACTCATAATTAAGCATGGGGGTTGAATTATATAGCACTTATTGATATTATTAAGTTAATTATGTTTAGATACAATCGAACTGGAAGCGAATTCTAAAGGGAAAGTGGTAATTGAGGCTTGAGTTTGGTCGTGGAATTCGAGCTAAGTGTTTGGCTTAACCTTAGATTGAGTGAATAAGTATTGTGTCTTATTTGATACGTGTTAGTATAATGTGCAATGTATAGGTGACGAGTATCTGTACGTTGGTGTCAAGCATGTCGTGAGTCGAATATTGTGATTTTTATGTGATTTTTCATTAAGCATTACTTGAGTTTAATTTGACAATTATCTATGTTAATGGTGTTTCTTTGGTATTGATCATTGTTGAGTATTGTCTCGAGTTGAGAATTACTACATGAAACTGAGTAACAAGGTGAGATTGGTTATAGTTGTTTCCCTTGTCGGGATGATATTGACTCTACTGTTGACTCCCTTGCCGGGACGTTATGGCTTTATTATTGTTGTTTGTATTGTTGATTTCCTTGCCGGATTGTTGTTATTGATTTTTTTGGGTGAGGAAGAGTGTAAAGCACGAAGGGTGATGTCGTGCCATATTATGATATTAAAAGAACGAAGGGTGATGTCGTGCCGTTTCTATTGATTTATTGTGAGGATGAGAGTAAAAGAACGAAGGGTGATGTCGTGCATTCTATTTATTATTTTGTGAGGATGAGAGTAAAAGCACGAAGGGTGATGCAGTGCACTTGTTTTTGTGTTGTTACTTCTATTGTTTAAATTGATATCAAATTTGTTGTTTTACTTCGTTACTTCCATTATTATTATTTCCTCTTCTCCGCATGTTCCTCTTTCTTTGTATTTAGTTGCTTAATTCGTGTTTTTATTAGTTTCTCCGTATATGATTAATCTGCATAAGTTTGGTTGGTTGTCGTGTCCTAGCCTCGTCACTACTTCTCCACGGTTAGGCTCGACACTTACTCAGAACATGGGGTCGGTTGTACTGATACTACACTCTGAACTTTTGTGCGAATCCCGGTACTGGACCTTTCGGACCTTAGATCAGGATTGCTTCCTTCAGTCCAGCGGAGACTCCGAGGTAGTTCTGCAGACGTCCGCAGGCCTTGGCATCGCCTCCTATTTTATTTCTATTATGTTCTAATTTACTTCTGAGACAGATGTATACTTCTATTTTGTTCAGACTCCTATTTGTAGTATTCTTAGACAGTCCGTGAGATTGTGACACTTGTTCTGGGAGTGCTTTGGTTCTGGATTTCGTATTAGTATTATATCAAACTGTTGAATCATGTTATCTCGTATTTTAAATTCTGTGATTTTATTATAAAGTCTGGTAGACTGTTAAAGATAAAGGAATATGGTAAGTAATCAGTAACGTTGGCTTGCCTAGCGGGTTCAATGTTAGGCGCCATCACGATCCCGACGGTGGGAAATTCGGGGCGTGACAAGTTGGTACCAGAGCACTAGGTTGCTTAGGTCTCACAATTCACGGACAAGCTTAGTAGAGTCTGAGGGATCGATACTGAGACGACTGTGCTTATCCCCCAGAGGCTACAGAGTTTAGGAATGACTTCACATCTATTCTTCTCTGTTGTCCAATTTGATTTCTCAACACTAATTGAATTTCTGGTATATTCTCTCGCAGATGGCGAGAACACGTGCTTCTTTATCGACTGATCAGCAGCCCGAGTCCCTAGTTGCAGCTCCTACGAGGGGCCGAGGACGAGGCCGTGCTAGAGGCTGAGGCAGGGTCATAGCTCAGCCCAAAGCAGCAGCCCCAGTAGCGGAGCCTCAGATAGAGTTTGCTGATGATGTTCCTGCCCAGACAGTCCCGATTGGACTAGCTCAGGTTCCCGAGGGGTTCATTGCCACCCCGGTACTCCAGGATGCTCTGGTCCGTCTAGTGGGCCTCATGGTGAGCGTTGCTCTGGCAGGTTTACTTTCTACAGAACCAGTCGTCTCTCAGGCTAGGGGAGGAGCCCAGACTCCCATTGCTCGCACTCCGGAGCAGTTTTCTTCTCAGTTTTAGACTCCCGCACCTCAGACAACTGGGGTAGTTCAGCCGGGTATTGTGGCTCAGATCGGTGACGGAGCAGTTATGTCTGCTGATGCTTTGTGGAGGTTGGACCGACTCACCAAGATGTTCACTACTACATATAGCGGTGCGAATTTAGAGGATCCCCAGGACTTCTTGGATAGCTGCCACGAGGTTCTACAGAACATGGGGATAGTGGAGACCAATGGGGTTGACTTTGCTACTTTCTGTCAGTCAGGTCCTGCCAAGACCTGGTGGAGAGATTATTGTTTGGTTAGACCAGCTGGATCACCGCCTTTGACTTGGGCCCAGTTCTCCAATTTGTTTCTGGAGAAGTTTCTCCCTATCACTCAGAGAAAGGATTATAGGAGGCAGTTTGTGCATCTCCGGTAGGGTTCTATGACCGTCACTCAGTATGAGACCAGATTCATTACCTTGGCCCGTCATGCTATTATGATACTTCCCACCGACCAAGAGAGGGTGAGGAGGTTTATTGAGGGACTAGCTCCGCCGATCAGATTGCAGATGGCTAGAGAGGCAGGGAGTGATCTTTCCTCTCAGAATGAAGCCAATAGGGCCAGACGAGTCGAGATGGTTCTATCACAGGGGAGTAGTCAGGGGTCTAACAAGAGGCCTCATCATTTTGGCCAGTTCAGTGGTGTCTCATCTGGAGGCAGGGATTCTTTTGGTAGGGTCCATTCTCCTAGGTCGTTTCATTCAGCACTTTAGGTTTCTCGTGGTGCTCCATGTGGCCGTGCTTCTCATATGCAGTATTCTGATCAGTTTCCCTACAGTGAACCATCAGCTCCTATCAGTGCACCGCCACTCCAGAGTTTTTAGGGTGGTTTCTCAGGTTGTCAGAGTCAGTTTCAGGGCCAGCAGTCTCAGCAGTCGAGATCTTGTTATACTTGTGGTGGTCCGGGGCACATTACTAGATTTTGACCTCGAGCCTCGAGCAGTTCTCTGCGCTAGGGTTCTCGTGCCATAGATCCCGCACCAGGTGTTCCACCACCCGCTCAGCCAGCCAGAGGTGGGGTTCGAGGTGTTAGAGGTAGAGGTCAGGCAGTTAGAGGCGGAGGCCAGGCTACTAGAGGTAGAGGTCAGCCAGTAGGAGGACGTTCCACGGATGTAGTTTATATTGGTGGGGCCCAATACCACTGTTATGTTGTTCCAACCAGACATGAGGCTGAGGCCTCCGATGCGGTTATCACAGATATGGTTTCAGTTTGCAGCAGGGATGCTTCAGCTTTATTTGATCCAGGGTCCACATATTCCTATGTGTCATCTTATTTTTCTCCTTATTTGGTTATACCTCGTGATTCTCTAAGTACTCCCGTATATGTGTCTACACCGGTGGGTGATTCTATTGTGGAAGATCGTGTTTACCGTTCGTCTGTAGTGGCTATTAGTGGTCTTGAGACCAGTGTAGATCTTCTATTCCTTGATATGGTAGATTTTGATATTATTTTGGGGATGGATTGGATGTCGCCTTATCATGCCATATTGGAATGTCATGCCAAGACCATGACCTTAGCATTGCCGGGGTTGCCTCGACTGGAGTGGAGAGGGACTCCTGGTCATTCTTCCAGCAGGGTTATCTTATATATGAAGGCTCGGCGTATGGTCGAGAAGGGGTGTTTGGCCTATTTGACCTATGTTCGTGATTCTAGTGTTGAGGTTCCTTCTATGGAGTTTGTGCCCATTGTCTGTGAGTTCCTAGAGGTATTTCCTGTAGACCTGCCGGGTATACCACCCGACAGGGATATTGACTTTTGCATTAATTTAGCTCCGGGCACTCATCCCATTTCTATTCTGCCATATTGTATGGTCCCGCCAGAGTTGAAGGAGTTGAAAGAACAGTTGCAGGACTTTCTTGATAAAGGCTTTATTAGGACTAGTGTCTCACCTTGGGGTGCGCCGGTGTTGTTTGTTAAGAAGAAAGATGGGTCGATGAGGATGTGCATAGATTATCGGCAGTTGAACAAGGTTACCATCAAGAATAAGTATTTGTTGTCGAGGATTGATGATTTGTTTGATCAGCTTCAGGGTGCCAAGGTATTTTCGAAGATTGATTTGAGATCTGGCTACCATCAGTTGAGGATTAGGGCATCTGATGTCCCTAAGATAGCTTTTCACACTCGGTACGGGCATTATGAGTTCTTAGTGATGTCATTCGGGTTGACAAATTCCCCAGCAGCTTTCATGGACTTGATGAACCGAGTGTTCAGGCCTTATTTAGATTCCTTTGTGATTGTCTTCATTGATGATATTCTGAATTATTCCCGCAGCCGGGAGGAGCATGAGCATCACCTTCGAGTCGTTATCCAGACTCTGAAGGACAATCAGTGATATACCAAGTTTTCGAAATGTGATTTTTGGTTGACTTCAATTGCATTTCTGGGTCATGTTGTATCAGCGGAGGGTATTCAGGTGGATCCTATGAAGATTTCAGCGGTAAAGGATTGGCCTAGACCCACATCAGCTACAGAGATCCAGAATTTCTTTGGTTTGGCGGGCTATTACCATCGGTTTGTAGAGGGGTTTTCGTCTATTGCAGCCCCGATGACCAGGTTGACTCAAAAGGGTGCCCAGTTAAGGTGGTCAGAGGAGTGTGAGGCGAGCTTCCAGAAGCTCAAGAGAGCTTTGACTACGGCGCCGGTGTTGGTTTTGCTCACAAGTTCAGGGCCATATACTGTGTATTGTGATGCATCTCGGGTTGGACTTGGTGCAATGTTGATGCAGGATGGCAAGGTCATTGAATATGCTTCGCGTCAGTTGAAGATCCACGAGAAGAATTATCCCGTTCATGACTTGGAGTTAGTAGCCATTGTCCACGCGCTGAAGATTTGGAGGCATTATATGTATGGCGTGTCATGTGAGGTGTTCACGGATCATAAGAGTTTGCAATATTTGTTCAAGAAGAAGGAGTTGAATTTTAGGCAGATGAGATGGTTGGAGCTGTTGAAAGACTATGACATCACCATCTTATATCATCCGGGGAAGGCCAATGTGGTGGCCGATGCTTTGAGTAGGAAGTCAGCCAGTATGGGTAGCCTTGCTTATATTCCACTGGGGGAGAGACCGCTTGCTTTGGATGTTCAGTCTTTAGCCAATCAGTTCATGAGATTGGATGTTTTCGAGCCCGACCGTGTTCTAGTTTATACAGTTGCTCGTTCTTCATTATTTGATCGTATTTGAGATCGGCAGTATGATGATCCTCATTTGTGTGTCCTTAGGGACACGGTGCGGCACGTTGGTGCCAAGCAGGTTACAGTTGGTGATGATGGGGTTTTACGGATGCAGGGACGTATTTGTGTGCCCAATGTGGATGGACTTCGTGAGTTGATATTAGAGGAGGCCCATAGTTCTCGATACTCCATCCATCCGGGCGCCGCAAAGATGTATCGGGATTTGCGGCAGCACTATTGGTGTTTGAATTTTCAGTAGGTTAAGTACGAGCATCAGGGACCTGGTGGATTGCTTCAGCAGATTGATATTCCTGAGTGGAAGTGGGAGCGTATCACCATGTATTTCGTTGTTGGGCTCCTACGGACTCAGAGGAAGTTCGATGCAGTATGGGTTATTGTGGATAGGCTGACCAAGTCAGCATATTTCCTCCCTGTGGTAGTTTCATATTCCTCGAAGAGATTAGTAGAGATCTACATTAGGGAGATTGTTCGTCTTCATGGCGTGCCCGTGTCTATTATTTCCGACGGAGGTACGCAGTTTACCTCGCATTTATGGAGGGCAGTTCAGCGTGAGTTGGGCACGAGAGTTGAGTTGAGCACAGCGTTTCATCCTCAGACAGACGGACAGTCCAAGCTTATATTCAGATTTTAGAGGATATGCTGCGAGCCTGTGTCATTGACTTTGGAGGTTCTTGGGATCAGTTCTTGCCATTGGCTAAGTTTTCCTACAACAACAACTATCAGTCTAGCATTCAGATGGCTCCCTATGAGGCATTATATGGTAGGCGGTGTCGGTCGCCGGTTGGGTGGTTTGAGCCGGGAGAGGCTCGGTTGTTGGGTACAGACTTAGTGCAGGATGCCTTGGATAAGGTTAGGATCATCCAGGATAGACTTCGTACAGCTCAGTCCAGGTAGAAGAGTTATGTCGACCGCAGAGTTCGTGATGTGGAATTCATGGTCGGAGAGCGGGTGTTGCTTCGGGTATCGCCCATGAAGAGCATGATGAGATTTGGGAAGAAGGGAAAGCTAAGCCCTAGGTACATCGGTCCTTTTGAGATCCTTGATAGAGTGGGAGAGGTGGCTTACAGACTTGCATTGTACCTAGGGNAGGCATTATATGGTAGGCGGTGTCGGTCGCCGGTTGGGTGGTTTGAGCCGGGAGAGGCTCGGTTGTTGGGTACAGACTTAGTGCAGGATGCCTTGGATAAGGTTAGGATCATCCAGGATAGACTTCGTACAGCTCAGTCCAGGTAGAAGAGTTATGTCGACCGCAGAGTTCGTGATGTGGAATTCATGGTCGGAGAGCGGGTGTTGCTTCGGGTATCGCCCATGAAGAGCATGATGAGATTTGGGAAGAAGGGAAAGCTAAGCCCTAGGTACATCGGTCCTTTTGAGATCCTTGATAGAGTGGGAGAGGTGGCTTACAGACTTGCATTGTACCGAATTTATCAGTTGTGCATCCAGTGTTTCATGTGTGTATGCTTCGGAAGTATCATCACGGCAATCCAGCCCATGTGTTAGACTTCAGCAGTGTCCAGTTGGACAAGGACTTGTTCTATGAGGAGGAGCCGGTAGTTATTCTAGACTGGCAGGTTCGTCAGCTGAGATCAAAGAGTTATCTTTCGATTCGTGTTCAGTGGAGAGGTTAGCCTACCGAGGAAGCTACCTGGGAGTCCGAGTCCGATATGTGGAGCTGATATCCCCATCTTTTCCCTGATCCAGGTACTTTTCTATGCCCGTTCAAGGACAAACGTTTGTTTTAGAGGTGGAGAATGTGATGACCCAAAAGGTCATCCCTTGTTTCAAAAGTCAAAACTATTTTTCGAGGCCTTAAAAACCTCCTTTTGTCTCAACTCGTGTTGCATGCGTAGTCCGGGCGTGTATCCGGAAAGATTTTATATGAAAAACTGAGAAAAATGCTAATTTTCCTTTAAAATTGAATTTAAGTTGACTTCGGTCAACATTTTGGGTAAACGAACCCGGACCCGTGACTTGGGCGTATGCCTGAAATTGAATTTCGAGGTCCCAATCCCGAGAAATGAATTTTTCAAAGAAATTGTGTAGCTGAAATTTATAAGAGTTTTTGGAAATTTGGCTATATTCGAAATTTATGGTATCGGGCCCGTATTTTGGTTCTGGAGCCCGATACAGGTTTAATATGATATTTGAGTTGTGCCTGTAAAATTTGGTAAGGAACAGAGGTCATATGACGTGATTCGGATCCGTGATTGTAAAATTTAAAAGTTTAAAAGTTCTTGAGATTTATCTTTGATTTTGATGTTAAATTCGTCGTTTAAGATGTTATTTTGGCGATTTTATTGCCATGAGTAGGTCCGAAGGATGTTTCTGAGGTTGTATGCATGTTTGGTTTGGAGCCCAGAGGGCTTAGATGAGTTTCGGGTAGGTTTCGGGGTGTTTAGAATTGGAAAATTTCTGCGGGAGCACCAGTTCTGGTGTGCCCGCAGGTGGGAGCCCTTTTCCGCAGGTGCGAGTGGAAGCCCGCAGGTGTGACTCTTTCCATAGGTGCGGTATTTGGCTTCGCAGGTGCGCATCCGCAGATGCGGATGGCTTCCCACAGGTGCGGCCCCCAGTGGGCATGTTCATTTCCGCAGGTGCGACCAGTTTTCCGCACCTGTGAGAGCGCAGGTGCGACCCAAGCACCGTGGGTGCGAGGGTCGGGCAGTGAAGTTTTTAAAATAGAACTCCAGCCGTTTTCTTCTCAAATTTTCACAAAAGTAGAAAGCTTAGGGCGATTTTCTCAAGAGATTTTCTTCCCAAATCATAGGTAAGTGTCCATTAACTAATTTCTTTCAACTTTCTAATGTTTTTCATCAACTTTCATAAAAAATTGTAGGGTTTTAATGGTAGAAAATTGGGGATTTGGGTAGAGTTAGGGATTTTTGTATAATTGGAATTTAGACCTTGTTTTGGGGTCGGATTCCGAAACTAATTACATATCCGGGCTCGTGGGCGAATGGGTGATCGGGTTTTCGTCCGAACCTTGTGTTTTGACCAAGCGGGCCTGGGGTCGATTTTAGACTTTTTGGGAAGAATGATAGAAAACTCGTAATTAAGCATGGGGGTTTAATTATTTAGCACTTATTGATATTATTAAGCTAATTATGTTTAGATACAATCGAATTGGAGGCGAATTCTAAAGAGAAAGCGGTAATTGAGGCTTGGGTTTGGTCGTGAAATTCGAGGTAAGTGTTTGGCTTAATGATCACGCTCAACTATGTCTATTAAAAGATTAAGCGGGCGTTGCAAATATAATCCGGGTATTTTGCCCAGAGTCGAATCCCACGGGGAATTAACGTATCAAATGTCGTCTTTAGATTACTAGATTCTCAATAGTCAACTTTCTCAAACGTTGTGTATATCACTTTGTGTTGTTTCTACTACTACAGTTGAACATAAATAATAAACTTAAGATTAACTAATAATAAGATGTGAACAATTGGATTAAATGTGTAAGGTTATAGTTTCCCCCGTTGGTGAACTTCCTTCTTGTATACTTCCTATAGTTTTGATTTAGTTGTCTCTATCAATCATGAACACTCCATCCACCATAAATCTCTCTCAAGTAATTATGATAATTTACTAGACGCACTCTCTCAAGTTACGCTAGCTAGATTGCATTACAGTTCACTTTAGATTGCACCCGAGGTATCGTTATCTCTAATCCAACCTCTAAACCCTCGGTTATGACTCTCGCATATACTCCGAGAGTGGTTTTGTTCAAACAACTACCTAAATATGCACTCTCTCTCAAGTAGATACATAATAAATAGGCACAGCTAATTGAGGGCCCTTCAATCAACTACAACAAGAACGTAGTTGAACAAATAGAGATTAACAACCAACCAAAACTATATTAATATCACAATAAATTCATCCCCCAACGGGTTCCACCAAAACCTTAGATTAGAAAATTTAGCTACTCATAATAATGATAAAAACTACAAAAGAATTCATAAGCAAAGGTAAAAGCACAAAAGAAGGAGATATGGATTGATGCCCAATTGCCTCCTTGCCTCTTTCCTTAGCTTTTCTTGTTCTAAACTCTAAACCTTGATTCTCTACTCCTTTGGGTGAATTGAAACTTTTATAGTTAAGTGGATTGGCCTCGAACTTCCAAAAGTACCCCTTTCGAATTATTTTTCTCGTCTGGACTAGCGCGGGCGTGCTAGTCTCGCGCTAATGGGGTTCCTGTCTGCCTGGTTTGCTGGACTAGTGGGGGCGCGCTAATGAGGCTTCATTCTGTCCTAAGCGTCTTCATCCTTCAAGTCATCTATAAATTATCCCATGGGGTTGTTCTTCTTCAATTTCGCACAAATCACCATCCTAAGTCCTCAATAGTGCATTGTACTCCTGTGAAACACAAAAATCACAATTAGATCCAATTTATCATCATTTAATAGTCGTTAAGACAGTGACGCATCATTAAGTTAGAGCATAAACATACGTTAAACTATGTAAATTTAGCCAACTATCAACACTCCACACTTAAATCATTGCTAGTCCTCGAGCAATCCACTATATCCTACAAGGTTTCTTTGCATCAAACACTTCCCTACGGTGTCACACCACGAACATTTTACAAGCATTGTAACATCTATGCCTCAAGCTATGACTCTCACATTATACTCTTACTTCCTCAAGATACTCTACAATGAGCTCAAGACTTACCTCTCTGTCATGAATCACGTGCCTTCACATCACACAATTGAGAGTAGTTCCACAAAAATGATATTAAGAACAAGCAGGAACTTTAGGTAGGAAGTATTCACCCACTCTCGAAAAGAACATTCATATGCCACAAAGATACACCATAGGCTTGCCCGTAGTGTAATACTCTACTAATCGAATCCATTCAGTCTAAGATCAATTAGGTCTTCATTTGGTTGTACTGTAGGCTAAGGGACGGGTAGGATATCTTTAGATATAGTGACTAGCCTCCCTAAGCACTTTTAATACAACTACTGTAGCTTTCAGCCCATTCTTATGTTTGGCCAAAATTTCCACTACTCTTTTTAATTTACCCCCAACATTTCATTAGGTGCATTTTTTCCTTCAACTCACCACCCATCAAGGACTGTATTTATTCATTGTCCTTCTTCACCCTGTATTTATTTATTTATTTATTTATTTATTTTCAGTGGTGTTCGTTCTTTTATGTTTCGCACCATCTTCCTATTTCGCTGATTCCACGCAAAAACCAGACAACCACCCCACACTTAGACTTTTACATGTTCTCTACAATTCAAGTTCTTATAGGAGGTATAGGGTTCAAACAGTCAGGCTATTCAAATAATTGGGTATGGTTTGTAATGTGGTTGCCAACAAAACAGACTTATAAGCTCAAAGGGGTTAAATATGGTGAATTGCAATCAGGTGGATACATATTTATGTCTGGCTTAACAAGGAAATGCCTATATCACTTCTAAGACTGAACAAACCACTATTTCGCTTTGCACACACACGGGGCAAGTTCTAGGTATCAAATGTGGACATAGAGTACAATGTAAAATACCTTACACACACATGCCACATAATTCACTCCAAATTGGTTCCTCAAGACACTCCATTGAGCATTCAAGTCTGTTACAGTATGCAAAATTAAGGCATTCTACAAGAGTCAACCAATGAGCCTAAGTGTCACACTCTAGGTTCTTTGGTGTTCGGGTGTAACACACCAAGGTATGCATTTTATCATTCAGCACCTTGCCCAAAGGATTCCTAACAACTAAAAATAAAAGAAGAAGCTAGCTATACCCGGTTCAAGCTAAACCCTTGGAAAAGAACCGCGGTCAAAATAAAAACCAAGGGGGAGTTACTACACTACCTAAAAAAGAAAAGAAAAAAATCTTTTTTTTGGTGTTTTATTTGGACTAACCTCCCTCAAGAAAACTGCCTAAGAAATCCGTCATCAAGAAAAGTCCATTTTTTTCCATTTTTGTAAAAAAAAAAATTATTCCATTAAACTAACACAACTAAAATAACATAGAAAGTCACCCAGACATCATCCTCACCCCACACTTAAAATTGTGCATTGTCCCCAATGCGCACCCATACATACAAGAGGGTAAAAAAAACTCTCTGGTAGGCCAAAGGCCGAAGCACTAGCATCTCATGGGGTACTCAGACTTCTCTCAATCCTGGTCCTTCGTGCGGGTACCTCACATTTAGTTCCAACTATCTGGTTTGATGTTGCATCCTTCCAGTGGCTTTGCATTCCATGCTCCTAAAATATTGAAAAATTGACACTACAAAAATAATACAATTAGAAAACTAATAATAAAAAAAAAGAACAAAAGAAAGCAGTAAAGCTGGGTTGCCTCCCAACAAGCGCTTGATTTAACGTCGCAGCACGATGTGAATCACTTTCTGCCTCCACTTCGAACTTATGAATTGGACCCCAAGTTTTGATTCTGCTTTGTGATCATGCTCCTGTGGTGGTAGAACGAATCTGACTGGCCCAATAAAATAATGTATTATTCTGCACTTCTTGGCCTTTGGATGAGATGTGTATTTCCGATTTTCTGGCACGAAGAATTCCAAAATATAGGCATCTTGTTCCTTAATCCTTGACTCCTCAAGTGGCTCGAACGACTCTATTTCCATATCATCATCCAAACACAATGTGGAAAAGTGCTTGGAGTGTGGACCAATGCGCTCAACTACACAAACATTGGGATTGTCAACATCCTTAACACTAATGACACTAGAGTCAACTAAATATGCATCGTCAATATCCTTGGTTGACTCTAGTATCTCTTCTATGACATTGGCATCCTCAAAATCTAGTTCTATTGATTGTTGGTGTTCTACTATGGCCTTCTCCTCTAGCTCATCCTCGTATTTTTTTAAATCCTCCATTATAATGGCAATTTCTGCGGCCAATTCATACTCATATTGGCTACTATCCACAATTTCAACTTGTTGTGCTTTACAGGGTTCAGTTACTTTGTTCGCTTGAGCCCCCAAGTTGTGAATATTTGCCTCTTGCCTTTGTACCCACAGTTGTATGTCATCATATTGTTCCGTTAGGCACTTTAGCATATCCTCGATCTCTTTCAGGTCCTCACACCTGGGTTCTTTGTTCCTATTAACTTCACAAGAAAAAGAAGAACCATCAAAGTAAGGGGCTCGGGGAAGATAAGAAATATAAGCACAACCATGAAAGTGACAATCTTGACGACCACACATATCACACTCATTCCACACATAAGATTGAGTTGGTGCACATAACTCGCTCTCGGGAATATTTTGATAATTTTGCTCTAGGTGGTTTCCTCCATAATATGCATAACGAGGATCAAAAGTAGAATTGCCCACATCCAAACTCTCATAATTCCATGATGCCATATTTTTCAAATAACAAATACAACTAAAATAAAGAAAATAAAAATAAAATACTAAAAAAAATCAAACTTGAAACCTAGCAATATGTACACCTACAGCTACACTTGATAATATCGTTAACTCCCCGGCAACGGCGCCAAAATTTGATCACGCTCAACTATGTCTATTAAAAGACTAAGCGGGCGTTGAAAATATAATCCGGGTATTTTGCCCAGAGTCGAATCCTACAGGGAATTAACATATCAAATGTCGTCTTTAGATTACTAGATTCTCAATAGTCAACTTTCTCAAACGTTGTGTATATCACTTTGTGTTGTTTCTACTACTACAGCTGAACAGAAATAATAAACTTAAGATTAACTAACAATAAGATGTAAACAATTAGATTAAAGGTCTAAGGTTATGGCTTCCCCCATTGGTGAACTTCCTTCTTGTATACTTCCTATAGTTTTGATTTAGTTGTCTCTATCAATCATGAACACTCCATCTGCCATAAATCTCTCTCAAATAATTATGATAATTTACTAGACGCACTCTCTCAAGTTACGCTAGCTAGATTGCATTACAGTTCACTCTAGATTGCACTCGAGGTATCGTTATCTCTAATCCAACCTCTAAATCCTTGGTTATGACTCTCGCCTATACTCCGGGAGTGGTGGTGTTCAAACAAATACCTAAATATGCACTCTCTCTCAAGTAGATACATAATAAATAGGCACAGCAAATTGAGGGCCCTTCAATAAACTACAACAAGAACGTAGTTGAACAAATAGAGATTAACAACCAACCAAAACTATATTAATATCACAATAGATTCATCCCCCAACGTGTAACCCAAAACCTTAGATTAGAAAAGTTAGATACTCATAATAATGATAAAAACTACAAAAGAATTCATAAGCAAAGGTAAAAGCACAAAAGAAGGAGATAGATTGATGCACAATTGCCCCCTTGCCTCTTGCCCTAGATTTTCTTGTTCTAAACTCTAAACCTTGATTCTATACTCCTTTGGGCGAATTGAACCTTTTATAGGTTAAGTGGATTGGCCCTGAACTTCCAAAAGTACCCCTTTCGAATTATTTTTCCAGTCTGAACTAGCGCGGGCGCGCTAGTCTCGTGCTAATGCCCGCGCTAACGGGTTTCTATCTGCCTGGTCTACTGGACTAGCGCAGGAACGCTACACTCGCGCTAATGCCCTCTCTAATGAGGTTTCATTCTGTCCCAAGTGTCTTCGTCCTTCAAGTCATCCATAAATTATCCCATGGGGCTGTTCTTCTTCAATTGCGCACAAATCACCATCCTAAGTCCTCAATAGTGCATTGTACTCCTGTGAAACATAAATATCACAATTAGAGCCAATTTATAATCATTTAATAGTCGTTAAGACAGTGAAGCATCATTAAGTTAGAGCATAAACATACATTAAATTATGTAAATTTAGCCTATTATCACTTAACCTTAGCTTGAGGGAATATGTATTGTGTCTTATTTGCTACGTGTTAGTATAATGTGCAACGTATAGGTGTGGTGACGAGTATCTATACGTTGGTGTCAAGCATGTCGTGAGTCGAATATTGTGATTTATGTGATTTTTCATTAAGCATTACTTGAGTTTAATTTGACAATTATCTATGTTGGTGGTGTTTCTTTGGGATTGATCATTGTTGAGTATTGGCTCAAGTTGAGAATTACTACATGAAATTGAGTAAGTAGGTGAGATTGGATATAGTTGTTTCCCTTGCCGGGATGATATTGCCTCTACTGTTGACTCCCTTG
Organism: Nicotiana paniculata; assembly: GCA_005239505.1. Lineage (NCBI taxonomy): Eukaryota > Viridiplantae > Streptophyta > Magnoliopsida > Solanales > Solanaceae > Nicotiana > Nicotiana paniculata. The sequence goes on from ML326920.1 coordinate 37,056, forward strand.
CCGGGACGTTATGACTTTATTATTATTGTTTGTATTGTTGATTTCCTTGCCGGATTGTTGTTATTGATTTGTTTGGGTAAGGAAGGGTGTAAAGCACGAAGGGTGATGCCGTGTATGATATTGTGAGAGAGGGTAAAATCACGAAGGGTGATGCCGTGCTAGATTATGATATTAAGAGCACGAAGGGTGATGCAGTGCCATATTATGATATTAAAAGCACGAAGAGTGATGCCGTGCCGTTTCTGTTGATTTATTGTGAGGATGAGAGTAAAAGCACGAAGGGTGATGTCGTGCACTTGTTTTTGTGCTGTTACTTATGTTGTTTAAATTGATATCAAATTTGATGCTTTACTTCGTTGCTTCCATTATTTGATATTTCCTCCCCTCAGCATGTTCCCCTTTCTTTGTATTTAGCTTCTTAATTTGTGTTGTTATTATTTTCTTCGTATATGATTAATCTGCACATGTTTGGTTGGTTGTCGTGTCCTAGCCTCGTCACTACTTCGCCGAGGTTAGGATCGACACTTACTCAGTACATGGGTCGGTTGTACTGACACTACACTCTGCACTTTTGTGCAGATCCTGGTATTGGACCCTTCGGACCTTAGATCAGGGTTGCTGCCTTCAGTCCAGCGGAGACTCCGAGGTAGTTTTGCAGACGTCCGCAGGCCTTGGCGTCCCCTCCTATTTTATTTCTATTCTGTTCTTATTTACTTCTGAGACAGATGTATACTTATATTTTGTTCAGACTCCTATTTGTAGTATTCTTAGACAGTCTGTGACATTGTGACACTTGTTCTGGGAGTACTTTGGTTATGGATTTCGTATTAGTATTTTATCAAACTGTTGAATCATGTTATCTCGTATTTTAAATTCCGTGATTTTATGATAAAGTCTGGTAGACTGTTAAAGATAAAGGAATAAGGTAATTAATCAGTAACATTGGCTTGCCCAGCGGGTTCAATGTTAGGCGTCATCACGATTCCGACGGTGAGAAATTCGGTTCGTGACAATCAATTTCTGAATAGCATAATTAGGATTTTTTTTTTTCTTAGTAAAAAGAAAGTTGAATCTATGATGTGTATGAAATACTGAATTAAATATGGTTAAGAATTGCCATCACATACATTTTTTTTTTTTTTTTTGGTAGATGCACATATTTTTAGCAGTTTAAAATGATAGTATATATTGTTCTTGTATGCATGTATTTACACACTTTCTCATTTAAAACCGAGTCTCTTGTTAGAATTCAAAACATTATAGTAATCCTTAATTTTGAGTATTTGACATGCCAATAAAAATATATACAAGAAAATTAATGAAGAAGCTGACTAAACATCCGGTAAATAAACAAATATAGAACAAGGAAAACAAAGTAAGTTTCATGGGAGGTCATTAAGCTTTACATTTATTTACAAAAGTCATTTTTTTGTTATAAAAATATCATTCAGTTTTGTGTTCATTATTTTTTTTTTTTTTACTTTGCTCTGATTATCACAATAGTCACTTTGGTCAAATTTTAAAAAACTTTCACCCGAAAATCTCTATGTCCTTGACATTATAAATTCTCTCATTTATGTAATACCTTCTATGCTATACAATATATATATATTCTCCTAGGTATTTTACTTATAACTTAAATAACTTGAAGTTATTTATACTTATTTTTATATGATTATATCAATATTATTAAAACGTTTAACAGGAGATCTGATGATATCAATTGAGGGAAGATTAGAGCTTTAGACATTGGGGTAACCGGGTAAGTAACCTTCAATTTTGAATAATCTTAGTAACTAAATCGAGAAAAAGAATAAAAACATAGAGAGAAATGACAAAAATCTCTATATTCTTATTTATAAAAATGAACGCATTAAGAAAACAAATAATACATTCATTTCAAAACTTAAATTATATTTTACACAAGAAAGAGACCAAAAAAATATCTGTTTCACTTGGACTTAAAAACTTATCCTTCTCCTGCCAAAATAATATCTGTTTCACTTGGACTTAAAAACTTATCCTTCTCCTGCTTATACTCACTCTTGTTTTTTTCTTTGCTCAAAAAATGTACAATAAAAAATCACAGTACAAAGTACAAAATAAAAGATTCACAAGAATGAATTAAATTTAATTAACCAGATATATAAGGAGTAGGACGTGGCATGTCTTTAACGAGACCACAAAGAAGATCATTGTCAGGCATGTTGTATTCATCTTTAACTGAGCGATTTGGAGAGAGGACACTGAAATATAATTGATGTCCTAAATAATTTCTCTCCAATGAATTAGATCTCAAATTCCATAATCCAGCATTGTCAAGAGTTGTCATAATTGCTGCCCATGAATTAGGGTACACTTGGATTGTGTTCCTACTCACTGCATCAAGTAAGTTGTAGTTCCTCCTCTTCTCTGCGCTCCATCTCCCTGGTTCAATCCTGCATGTATCACGCATGTATTCGTTAGTGGCGGAACCAGAAATTCTAACAAATAAACTCAAAAAAATGACAAAAAATGCTATACCTAAAAACTTCCCGTATTTAAGAGGATTCAACGGCGTATATATACGGAAAAATTTATAGTCATCCGAGTAGCACAATATAATTTTCCGATCAGGGGAATTCAGTTGAATATGAACCCCCTTCATTACTTTAATTAAGCTCCACCACTGGCTTTTTTTAGTGATATCCTATGTCGCTCGGACTCTCCATGCATATCGGATTTTTCGACAGTGCATTTTTGAAGGATCCGGCACGAGTGCGGCAATATTTTGAAGAGTCCACACAATATTGATCATATCGTTATGAGTCATATCATCAACACAATCAGGTTAATTATAACATAACTAAAGGTACACCTCTACTGTAAGTATCAACTGGTTCATCCTAAGTTCTTATAATATTCGGATTAAGAGGCTGTAATAGGTTAAACTAAACTGATAATATATTTATGCAGACATATATAACTTAAATCCAAACTAATTATAGATAATATAAGAACTTTCAAGTATTTAAATTTATTAGAGATACTTACCCAACAGCAAAGAAGGAGTGACCAGACAAATGCCAAGATTGAACACTTTTGCCATGATTCTCAAAAATGATCTCCACAAAGTTGCGGTAAGTGGCATTGACAACATTAGGTGCAAGAGTTATTTTATCTTCTGCTTCTTTCCCTGATGCGGGTTCATAATCATCCTTGATCAAGTCATACTTGAACACCTTGTCACCAGTACCATAGTACTCAGCCAACTTAATTGGTGTTGCAGGATCCACATGCGAGACACCGTTGATGGCATAGCGAAGCTTGCCATCAATGCTGCCAGCCGAAGTCACTAGCTTGATGGTGCGCGTGATGTTGATCTGACCGTAATGGTAAGATCCCTGTGGGTTAGGTCTAGCTGCGCTCGCGGTCAAATTCCAACGGAAGGAGCGGAACTGGTTCAGGGACCAGGCCCACCCTTCTGGTGCCTTAGGCAATTCGGGTGAGGCGGGGCCCTTGCCATTGGCGTAACGGATTGTGGCGGTAGCAACGTGTGGTTCCTTGGTGAACCTCGTGGAGGCCACAAGGAAATAGTCCTTGGGATCCTGATCAGCAGTTATCAGCACGGACATGCATTGTCCTAAGTGGACGTCTAGTGATTCGTACACGTTTTGTACCGTGTGAGAACCTTCGATTTCAACAAGTTTCATGTTGTGGCCTTGCAATCTAACATTGATAGAATCCTTCATGCCAACGTTGCAAAACCTGAACCTGTACGTCTTTCCAGGGGTCAAAGTATACATTGGCTCATCCTTACCGTCGCCTTTCCCGCTCTTTCCGTTGATAATCACACCTTGTGGCCTTCCAAGAGCGCGCCCATTATCCAACAAGTTTTTCAATTCGGTGTGGCTCTTGGTGTACCAATCAGCCACAAGGACCATGAAATCATCGTCAGGTGTATCAAATGGGACAGGGATCAACGCGCGACTCAGGACGCTTATGCCACCGAAACCACCAGCAGCGCGGTGTAGGGCGGTGGTAGGGTAGTAATAGTAACTGCCGATTTGATCCTTAACCTGAAAACGATAGGTGAAATTAGCCCCCGGAGGGATCGGGCAATTGGTACCAGGGGTTCCTTCTTGCCACGAGTTCTTCCTCTGTTGGACGCCGTTCCATGTGAAAAGGAGCGGCTCATCCAACTGGTTGAACACATTGACAACAATGTTGTTGTTGGATGTGCCATTAATTCTAGGGCCGGGGAATTGACCATTAATCAAAATGACTTTTTGTGGAACACCAAGAGGAGAAAGGGTGCCATATGTAACTTTCCATTCGTGAAACAAATAAGGATCCTCTCCATTTACTAAAATGCAAGGAATTACTAGCAAAATTGCTAGCACAAACCTCGACATATTATTCATTATTTTCTTTTTCTCTCGTCTTTCTTTTGGTTTTTCGATTCTTTAAACTTGGTTTTATTTTGAATCGAAAAAACCAAAATGAGAACCAGAGAAGAAAAATAAAAAGGGAAACAAGCTTAAAAGAACATAGATTGGATATTGGTTTTCTGAAGGGGAATTTGGCTATTTAAAATGTAAATTCAAAGGGTAATAGCCATTCAAATTTTCCTTCCTTGCCCGTAAACAACGTTCTTCTTATGGTCTTGTATTTCTCTTGTTGTTTGGTCCTCCTTTAATCTCTCTCTCATTCAAATTTTGTTCCTAACAATTTCTGTTATACCTAGCAAAGCTAATAAAATTAATTTATTTAATTAAACATAGAATATGTACATAGAGGAGTAAAATTGAATTTGTCATTCCCATAATCCCATTCGTCCCGTTTTCTCCAAATCAATAAGTAAAATGGTTAACTGTTTTTCTTCGGTACAAGTATAACTAAATAAAGAGGAATTTTCAGAAACCCTATTTTAGTGGATATTAATTTCCTATAGCTACTATATACATAATTACTTCCTATAGCTATTATTTAGTTGTTACGATAGTGTATTCGCTCTATTCGCTCTGCTATATCCATGAATATAGCAGCAAAAAGTGCCTAAAACTCAGGGTAGTCCAGTTGTATGCGCATGTATTCACGTGTGTTCGCGCCATGTATTCATGAATACAGCTGCAAAAAGCGCGTAAAATCAGGACAGTTCAGTTGTACTCGCATGTATTCGCACTGTTGTATTCATAAATACAGCAGTAAAAAGCGCCCAAAACTCATAGCAGTCCAGTTGTACGCGCATGTATTCACATGTATTCGCGCCATGTATTCGTGAATATAGTAACGACAATCACCTTAAAAATAGGTATGTCTAGTCGTCTAAGAGGGAGGAAAAACATAAATAGCGTATTTCATGCCTCAATGGCGGTATATATCCAACGTAAAAATTGCACGGGGCGCCCTATTTGGTCGCCCCCATTTAACCTATACCAATTTTTTAAAATTATTTTAACTTGAACCCACTTTTTAAATAACTTCATCCCCATTTCTCCCCCTCCTTCTCCTCCTCCTCCTCCTCCTCCTCCTCCTCCT
>MDKI01202135.1:0-42157 GCA_005239505.1 Nicotiana paniculata
CACCTCACAGTCACTCATGCCTCCCAATCACTCGTCACTCGCACTCGGTGCGCTCACTGGGGTGTGTACAGACTTCGGAGGGGCTCCTTCGGCCCAAGCGCTAATATCAAGCCACCTTGTGGAGTATCATATCCTCACAATAACTCTTGGCCCTCGGCCACACTTGGTGGAACCACTCGAAAAGCCCCTCGGACGAAGTAGTAAAATAGGGTACTGGACCCGGAAACATCATTTTAATCATGTAGTGTAAATCAGACTGAGTTTCAAATAAAACAGTATGCACAATGATGCTGAGTAAAATCATCAAGAGGTAGTGAGGAAAACAACAATAAAACGCCCTCAAAGGGGTCTAAACAGATCGGCACAAGGCCCCAAACACGGCTTATAGACCAAATATTTCACAAATCTTTCGAACATAACTTAACATACGGTTTTGAGTAAATATGCAACTCATTAGTTGCCGCGGAGAGGACCTAGTCCAATCCAAAAATCAGTACGTACCACATACTCGTCATCCGACATGTGCGCCATTCAAAATTTAGTGAGAAAATAATGCAGTCCGGGGTTCCATACCCTCAGGACAAGATTTATAACCATTACTTACCTCTACCAGGCCACAACACTAGTCCGCTATGCTTTTTCCCCTCAAATTGGCTCCCGATTGCTCTGAATCTAGCCAAAACCAGTTCAACATCATCAATATATACTCAAGGAACACAACCAAATCGAAAACTATCAATTTATACAAGAATCTCGAAATTCGGCCAAACCCGAGCCCCGGGCCCACGTCTCGGAATTCGGTAAAATTTACATCACAAGGATCCTTTTCCTCCCACCAGTCCGTACATACCAAGAAAATCAAAATCAGACCACAATTGCCCACTCAAATATTCAAAAGAAAATTAATTTTCCATGGACCCTTCTTCCCAACTTGGTTAAATTTCCAGAATTTTTGTGGTTTAATCACTTAAGAATTGACATAGAAACGTGTTAAGAAGTTGAAATTCTTATCTCCAGATGATTTCCCTAGATTCCCCTTCAATTCTCTTTCAAAAGCTCTCAAGTCCGCATGCAACAATGGAGAAAATAACAACCAAATTCGCACTTCCGGCCTTTTAAACATTCTGCGCAGCTAAAATAATTCCTTCACTGCGATCGCAAACTTTGGCACACGATCACGAAGAACAAAATTGCTGCCCCATCAATTTACCATACGCGATCGCAGAAAACCTCACGCGATCGCGATTCATCAAGACTTAAACCCACTCGATCGCAAACCATTCCACACGATCGCGAAGAACAAAGCTCAACTCATCCACGCACCCCTTTAACTCTACGCAATCGCAAACAAGACCACGCGATCGTACTTACCAAACACTCATACTCACGCGATCGCAAACCTTTCCACGCGATTAAGAAAAATCTTGACTCACCAATTAACCCTACGTGATCGCAAACATCCTCACGCAATCGCATAGAAGGAAACCAGAACCTTACACCAGCAGCAATCTGCCCAGAATTCAAGCCAAAAGTTGGTCCGTTAACCATCCGAAACACACTCGAGGCCCTCGGGACCTCAACCAAACATACCAACATATCCCATAACATCATTAAAACTTAGTCGAGCCTTCAAAACACCAAAAACAACATGAGAACACTAAATTTACATCAAATTCAAGCCTAAGAACTTTGAAAATTCCAAATTTCGCCAACTATGTCGAAACCAACCAAAACACCTCCGATTAACCTGAACTTTTGCAAACATATCAAAAATGACATTACGTAACTGTTCCAACTTCCGGAATTTCATTCCGACCTCGATAGCCTATTTTCTACTGCCGACCCAAAATCGCCAAAAACTAACTCTAGCCTATTTCCCATAAAAGTTTTCTTTAAACAATTATTAAAACAATCAATCTATACTGATTAATAAATACAACCCCTGAGAACCCGAAGTCACTGGTCATAAGCATATACATAAATATACAACTCAACAAATATAGGTTCTATAATATTAAACAAGAGAGGGAGCATGACTCCGGACGCATGCAGCCACCTTGCAAACCTCCGAGGATCTCTGGAACAGATAGACAACTCACCCTGCCCTAACACCTGAATCTGCACACAAGGTGTAGGTAGTAATGTGAGTACGACAACTCAGTAGTAATGAAAATAAATCAGGTCTGAGCAGCAAGAAACACATAAAATAAATATCATCAAGTCACAATATACACATCCTTACTTTCCAATAGGTATAACATAGATATACGAAATCATCATGTCTTAAAAATCAACTTCATAAAAAGTCATTTAAGGAATGAATATTTTTAACAACTTTAAAACAAAGGATTTGGTCTGCAAATGAATGCTCAGAAATCATAGTAGCCCCTCGGGAAAAAACATGTTTCATAATCAGCCCCTCGGGCATGCCTCACAATCCCTCAGCACCTCACAATCACTCAGCACCTCACAGTCACTCATGCCTCCCAATCACTCGTAACTCGCACTCGGTGCGCTCACTGGGGGTGTGTACAGACTTCGGAGGGGCTCCTTCAGCCCAAGCGCAAATATCAAGACACCTCGTGGCGTATCATATCCTCACAATAACTCTTGGCCCTCGGCCACACTTGGTGGAACCACTCGAAAAGCCCCTCGGACGAAGTAGTAAAATAGGGTACTGGACCCGAAAACATCATTTTAATGCTCATGTAGTGTAAATCAGACTGAGTTTCAAATAAAACAGTATGCACAATGATGTTGAGTAAAATCATCAAGAGGTAGTGAGGAAAACAACAATAAAACGCCCTCAAAGGGGTCTAAACAGATCGGCACAAGGCCCCAAACACGGCTTATAGACCAAATATTTCACAATCTTTAGAACATAACTTAACATAAGGTTTTGAGTAAATATGCAACTCATTAGTTGCCGCGGGGAGGACATAGTCCAATCCAAAAATCAGTACGTGCCACATACTCGTCATCCGGCATGTGCGCCATTCCAAATTCAGTGACAAAATAATGCAGTACGGGGTTCCATACCCTCAGGACAAGATTTATAACCATTACTTACCTCTACCAGGCCACAACACTAGTCCGCTATGCTTTTGCCCCTCAAATTGGCTCTCAATTGCTCTGAATCTAGCCAAAACCAGTTCAACATCATCAATATATACTCAAGGAACACAACCAAATCGAAAACTATCAATTTATACAAGAATCTCAAAATTTGGCCAAACCCGAGCCCTGAACCCACGTCCCGGAATCTGAAAAAATTTACATCACAAGAATCCTTATCCTCCTATGAGTCCGTACATACTAAGAACATCAAAATAAGACCACAATTGCCCACTCAAATCCTCAAAAGAAAATAAATTTTCCATGGACCCTTCTTCCCCAACTTGGTTAAATTTCTAGAATTTTTGTGGTTTAATCACTTAAGAATTGACATAGAAACGTGTTAAGAAGTTGAAATTCTTACCTCCAGATGATTTCCCTTGATTCCCCTTCAATTCTCTTTCAAAAGCTCTCAAGTCCGCATGCAACAATGGAGAAAATAACAACCAAATTCGCACTTCCGGCCTTTAAAGCATTCTGCCCAACTAAAATAATTCATTCACTGCGATCGCAAACTTTGGCACGCGATCGCAAAGAAAAAACTTGCTGCCCCATCAATTTACCTTATGTGATCACAGAAAACCTCACGCGATCGCGATTCATCAAGACTTAAACCCAAGCGATCGCAAACAATTCCACGCAATCGCGAAGAACAAAGCTCAACTCACCCACGCACTCCTTTAACTCTACGCGATCGCAAACAAGACCATGCGATCGCACTGACCAAACACTCAAACTCACGCGATCGCAAACCATTCCACGCGATCGAGATTAAAAAATATCCTGTCTCACCAATTAACCCTACGCAATCGCAAACATTCTCACGCGATCGCGTAGAAGGTAACTAGAACCTTACACCAGTAGCAATCTGCCCAGAATTCAAGCGAAAAGTTGGTCCGTTAACCACCCGAAACACACTCGAGGCCCTCGGGACCTCAACCAACATACCAACATATCCCATATCGTCATTCAAACTTAGTCGAGCCTCCGAAACACCAAAAACAACGCGAGAACACCAAATTTATCAAATTCAAGCCTAAGAACTTTGAAACTTCCAAATTTCACCAACTACGTCGAAACTAACCAAAACACCTCCGATTAACCCAAAATTTTTCAGACATATCCAAAATGACATTACAAAACTGTTCCAACTTCCGGAATTCCATTTCGACCTCGATAGCCTATTTTCCACTGCTGACTGGAAATCGCCAAAAACTAACTCTCGCCAATTCAAGCCTAATTCTACACCGTACAACTCAAAAATATTCTGAACACACTCCTAAGTCCCAAATCACCTAACGAAGTTATTGGAGCCATAAAATCCGCATTCCGAGGTCATTCACCAATAAGTCAACTCTCAGTTGACTTTTTCAACTATTAGGCTACCTTGAGAGACTAATTGCCTTAATGCTCACCATGACCACTTTGAACTTGAACCAACCGACCCAACACATATAAATGAAGCTGAACCACATAAAACGAAGCTGAACCACATAAAATGAAGCAGAAATGGGGGAAACGGGGCTATATTCTCGGAACGACCGGCCGGGTCGTTACATCCTCCCCCACTTAAACATACGTTCGTCCTCGGACGTGCCAAGAGTTGTTCTCCAACACTATCAAACTGTTACGCATATTACCATGCACATACTTGGGGGTGATCCCACGTCACCCTATCCCATATAGGTCCAATAGCACAATACTGTAGAAATTTCGAAATCCAAATCCTGGCCCATAAACCTTAGAACCAAATTCCCACTTCTGAAATGATATATAAGATCAAAATTTCCATAACTATAAACTGAACAACCCTGAATATACTGAATCAAGCCATATACATACCCCAGATGAAATCACATAATACACCGCCTGACTCAAACACTCATAGAAATAACTCTTTAACCACAATAACTGCTCAGAACAACCCAATATCGGTGCATAACCTTTTATCAAGAAATGCCTCGCTCTAACACTTCCACATACTGCCGATGACGAAAGAATCACATAGAACTAACAACAATTCGTCCAATCAGTTAGACATGAAACTCCCCCTTCCCAAACAAGAATTATAGCATATTTCTAAGTCGACTCCCGATATTTGTCCTTCCAACTATGCTGTAGAAAATTCCGAAAATATTCATTCTAGGTCCAATGACCTCCTCTCATCCATCACAACCACCCTGAAGACATGACACCTCGATACATTCCGAATCCAAAACATGTGCAACTTTTGCACTTAACAGCAACTTCCCAATGAAATCAAATTATATAAAAGATCCACACGAGAGGACAATCCTGCCATTAACAATTACCCTCACCATATCATACTAGCAGCCTGGCGCCCACTGTAGAAATAAAAAAACCACATGAATCCGATACCAAAGGTCCTACCCCTACATAACTCCGCTACTTTGCGCGATCCCATCCAACCACTGGTCCACTTGAAAATTTTTAAGACACCTTGCCCAAAAATCAATAACCACTCGAAATTCGACATCAAGCACTCAAAGTGCATTGCCATAACCATAGGGGAAAACTGGCCGATACCATGCCACCCAAAACAGAAGGTATATAACCAACACGCCTCAATCCCGCAACGCCCAATTACTTACTTACTCAAATCAAGCTATAAAGCCCAATTAGAACCGCACCATATGTGCACATAACCAATAATCACCACTCCTCGCAACACCGAAGGGGTAACTCATAGATCACTCAAGAACATGAACAACTCAATCACCATCAAATGGTGCATTTCTCAATATTAGAAACTCAAAGACAACAATTTCGACCCGGTGCAGAACACGCACCCATATTAGCCTACCAGTGTCCTAAATTAACTCTGATCACCCGCAACAGGTAGATAACTTACCGAAAAGTTCATAATGACAGAATCATGGTACATACTAACATCCGACTAGCTCAGCTTGCATCTCCACAGTCCATTACACAATATGATGTTTATGAGAACTCTCAGTCTCGAAGTTCAGGAAACGTACGGATTACCATATCTGATCACAACTCCACCGCTTGAATACATAACACATCCCAAATACTCATTCATTCCACGGGGAATACCCCTATAATTCTTCCATTCACCAAGCAACCTTGAATATCAACAGTCGATCCAACAATAGAGCGTCGCGATACCAATGGACTACCCTTAGTTCAAACACATTGCTCTTTCTGAAATATATACCCTCATCAAGTCTCACCAATTAGTGATATCATCCACCTGGTCATCTGAAACTGCCCATGCTGCCTAAGAATTTATGATCTTCCTTCCAGAACCGAACCGTGACCTCACATGTGCAAATCTCAACTCCACCCAACATACCGCACACGCCATCCCAACCTAGGAAAAATACGGGAACTCCATGGTCCCTTCTGAGATACCAGCAACTATGCACCCAACTAGACAAGAATTTCCATTTGATCCCATTTAGAAACAACTCACTACACGCCACAAGAAAATATGCACCCTTAACTTCGGTAGAAACCATCAGGAACTATCGGAAATCCCCTTTTCCCAACACCAAACCATCAGGACTGAACTCTTCTAACACAACCAAACTACGCAGGCCACCAAAAATCCAAGAGCATTGCTAGGAAACATCTGAAAAACTTGTCACCTGACGAACACCCAAAGAACTAATTGTATCCCTTACCATGCCGATCCGACCTACCACCACGTCTCCCTATTTACCCAAGTTTCTTCTGACTTACCTTCAAATTGATACTTCTTCCTGCCGTAATACCACAAATTTGCAACCCAGACTCACCACATGCGACCCAAGCATATAACCATACCGTCTAAGGCTCATAAGCTGCCGAATACTCTCTCCCAATTATCCCCAAAAGTACCACATTCAAATTACTTACCCTGAAGGGACTTCCTACGAATCTAAAGCCGTTACCTTCACCTTCCTGATACCGATATGTAGAATTTGTGATGATGTAGAACACCACAATTCTTGAAATCCTCCAACATAAATCTCAATCACGCTGACCAATTAGACAGAATCGACCTAACCCGTTTGCACACTAACATACTAGGAAAGTAATCCACCCACTTGAAACTACATGCAAATTCATACGCTGCGCACACTACACCTTTTAAAATTTCCACTAAATCATTCAATAGAACCCAAATACCCAACAGAGTACATTACAACCTATATCGAAGAAATTTTCCTTACTCGTGACATTCCCAGACCCCATGCCTGCAGGTCATGACTTATTTACCAATATACCTCGAACTGAAACCAAGACCACACATAATCATGAAATCAACTTATCAATAACGAATCCCCCACTTGGCTCAAAGCCAAGGACCAAGACAACAAGACTATGCCCACACATTATCACTGCCACCATGCTGTGGTGGGATTCAACTAAATCCTCCATAAGATTAAATGACCCACACCGTCTAACACTCGAATCAATTTCCAAATCTGGCATCCACCATCGCAATAACCACGCCAACTCCCATGACGATCTAAACTCCAATTACAACATATATCTTTTACTGGTAGAAGAAACTTATTACAGAACTACATAGGGATCATACACCCTAGGATAACTCGGGGCAGATACCCCTGCCCGCTTAGCCTCAATTGCTATCTTTCCATACACTTCTGAAGACCAGAACTATCACGCAATCACTACACCTTCCTGCATCTGAACACAACCAACGCCTACCCTCGAGACATCACAATACGCGATAAAAACCTGAAGCTAATGGCAGAACTAACACTGGAGCGGCGGCCACAGAAATATCGAGCTTCTGGAAGCTCTACCCACACATGACTGACCACATGGATACCCTCACTGGACACCACGTGTCCCAATAATGCTACTAGACTTAGCCAAACTTCATTCTCGGAGAATTGGCATAGAGCCTTACCTCCCTGAATCCTTATGATGCCATCCTCAGATACTGAGTATGCTACTCAAGGTTACGCGAATATGCCAGGACGCCATCAATGAATACGATAACAAGGAGCGCTAATATGGCTGGAATACACCGTCAATCAAACACATGAACATTACTGGGCCAAACGATCAACTCAGAAGACATTGTCAGGAACTCATAACCCAACGGAGAATCCGCTTCACTCCACAACTACACAACATGAGAAGTCTTCCAACATACTCACAACTCAGGCCATACAACAAATCGAGATAGAAATAAAACACTCATGCGGGCCGGGGTTCCATACCCTCAGGACAAGATTTATAACCATTACTTACCTCTACCAGGCCACAACACTAGTCCGCTATGATTTTGCCCCTCAAATTGGCTCCCGATTGCTCTGAATCTAGCCAAAACCAATTCAACATCATCAATATATACTCAAGGAACACAACCAAATCGAAAACTATCAATTTATACAAGAATCTCGAAATTTGGCCAAACCCGAGCCCTGAGCCCACGTCCCGAAATCTGAAAAAATTTACATCACAAGAATCCTTATCCTCCTATGAGTCTGTACATACTAAGAACATCAAAATCAGACCACAATTGCGCACTCAAATCCTCAAAAGAAAATAAATTTTCCATGGACCCTTCTTCCCCAAGTTGGTTAAATTTCCAGAATTTTTGTGGTTTAATCACTTAAGAATTGACATAGAAACGTGTTAAGAAGTTGAAATTCTTACCTCCAGATGATTTCCCTTGATTCCCCTTCAATTCTCTTTCAAAAGGTCTCAAGTCCGCATGCAACAATGGAGAAAATAACAACCATATTCGCACTTCCGGCCTTTAAAACATTCTGCCCAACTAAAATAATTCATTCACTGCGATCGCAAACTTTGGCACGCGATCGCAAAGAAAAACCTTGCTGCCCCATCAATTTACCTTACGTGATCGCAGAAAACCTCACGCGATTCATCAAGACTTAAACCCAAGCGATCGCAAACCATTCCACGCAATCGCGAAGAACAAAGCTCAACTCACCCACGCACTCCTTTAACTCTACGTGATCGCAAACAAGACCACGCGATCGCACTGACCAAACACTCATACTCACGCGATCGCAAACCATTCCACGCGATCGAGATTAAAAAAAATCCTGTCTCACCAATTAACCCTACGCGATCGCAAACATCCTCACGCGATCGCGTAGAAGGTAATTAGAACCTTACACCAGTAGCAATCTACCCAGAATTCAAGCGAAAAGTTGGTCCGTTAACCACCCGAAAGACACTCGAGGCCCCCGGGACCTCAACCAAGATACCAACATATCCCATAACATCATTCAAACATTGTCGAGCCTCCGAAACACCAAAAACAACGCGAGAACACCAAATTTATCAAATTCAAGCCTAAGAACTTTGAAACTTCCAAATTTCACCAACTACGTCGAAACTAACCAAAACACCTCCGATTAACCCGAAATTTTTCAGACATATCCAAAATGACATTACAAAACTGTTCCAACTTCCGGAATTCCATTCCGACCTCGATAGCCTATTTTCTACTGCCGACTGGAAATCGCCAAAAACTAACTCTCGCCAATTCAAGCCTAATTCTACACCGGACATCACAAAAATATTCTGAACACACTCTTAAGTCCCAAATCACTTAATGAAGCTATCCGAGTCATAAAATCTTCATTCCGAGGTCGTTCACCAATAAGTCAACTCTCAGTTGACTTTCTCAACTATTAGGCTACCTTGAGAGACTAATTGCCTTAATGCTCACCATGACCACTTTGAACTTGAACCAACCGACCCAACACATATAAATGAAGCTGAACCACATAAAATGAAGCAGAAATGGGGGAAACGGGGCTATATTCTCGGAACGACCGGCCGGGTCGTTACATCCTCCCCCACTTAAACATACGTTCGTCCTCGGACGTGCCAAGAGTTGTTCTCCAACACTATCAAACTGTTACGCATCTTACCATGCACATAATCGGGGGTGATCCCACGTCACCCTATCCCATATAGGTCCAATAGCACAGTACCGTAGAAATTTCGAAATCCAAATCCTGGCCCATAAACCTTAGAACCAAATTCCCACTTTTGAAATGATATATAAGATCAAAATTTCCATAACTATAAACTGAACAACCCTGAACATACTGAATCAAGCCATATACATACCCCAGATGAAATCACATAATACAACGCGTGACTTAAACACTCATTGAAATAACTCTTTAACCACAATAACTGCTCAGAACAACCCAATATCGGTGCATAACCTTTTATCAAGAAATGCCTCGCTCTAACACTTCCACATACTGCCGATGACGAAAGAAGCACATAGAACTAACAACCATTTGTCCGATCAGTTAGACATGAAACTCCCCCTTCCCAAACAAGAATTATAGCATATTTCTAAGTCGACTCCCGATATTTGTCCTTCCAACTATGCTGTAGAAAATTCCGAAAATATTCATTCTAGGTCCAATGACCTCCTCTCATCCATCACAACCACCCTGAAGACATGACACCTCGATACATTCCGAATCCAAAACATGTGCAACTTTTGCACTTAACAGCAACTTCCCAATGAAATCAAATTATATAAAAGATCCACACGAGAGGACAATCCTGCCATTAACAATTACCCTCACCATATCATACTAGCAGCCTGGCGCCCACTGTAGAAATAAAAAAACCACATGAATCTGATACCAAAGGTCCTAGCCCTACATAACTCCGCTACTTTGCGCGATCCCATTCAACCGCTGGTCCACTTGAAATATTTCAAGACACCTTGCCCAAAAATCAATAACCACTCGAAATTCGACATCAAGCACTCAAACTGCATTGCCATAACCATAGGGGAAAACTGGCCGATACCATGCCACCCGAAACAGAAGGTATATAACCAACACGCCTCAATCCCGCAACGCCCAATTACTTACTTACTCAAATCTAGCTATAAAGCCCAATTAGAACCGCACCATATGTGCACATAACCAATAACCACCACTCCTCGCAACACTGAAGGGGTAACTCATAGATCACTCCAGAACATGAACAACTCAATCACCATCAAATGGTGCATTTCTCAATATTAGAAACTCAAAGACAACAATTTCGACCCGGTGCAGAACACGCACCCATATTAGCCTACCAGTGTCCTAAATTAACTCTGATCACCCGCAACAGGTAGATAACTTACCGAAAAGTTCATAATGACAGAATCATGGTACATACTAACATCCGACTAGCTCAGCTTGCATCTCCACAGTCCATTACACAATATGATGTTTATGAGAACTCTCAGTCTCGAAGTCTGGGAAACATACGGATTACCATATCTGATCACAACTCCACCGCTTGAATACATAACACATCCCAAATACTCATTCATTCCACGGGGAATACCCCTATAATTCTTCCATTCACCAAGCAACCTTGAATATCAACTGTCGATCCAACAATAGAGCGTCGCGATACCAATGGACTACCCTTAGTTCAAACACATTGCTCTTTCTGAAATATATACCCTCATCAAGTCGCACCAATTAGTGATATCATCCACCTGGTCATCTGAAACTGCCCATGCTGCCTAAGAATTTATGATCTTCCTTCCAGAACCGAACCGTGACCTCACATGTGCAAATCTCAACTCCACCCAACATACCGCACACGCCATGCCAACCTAGGAAAAATACGGGAACTCCATGGTCCCTTCTGAGCTACCAGCAACTATGCACCCAACTAGACAAGAATTTCCATTTGATCCCATTTAGAAACAACTCAATACACGCCACAAGAAAATATGCACCCTTAACTTCGGTAGAAACCATCAGGAACTATCGGAAATCCCCTTTTCCCAACACCAAACCATCAGGACTGAACTCTTCTAACACAACCAAACTACGCAGACCACCAAAAATCCAAGAGCATTGCTAGGAAATATCTGAAAAAACTTTCACCTGACGAACACCCAAAGAACTAATCGTATCCCTTACCATGCCGATCCGACCTACCACCACGTCGCCCTATTTACCCAAGTTTCTTCTGACTTAGCTTCAAATTGATACTTCTTCCTGCCGTAATACCACAAATTTGCAACCCAGACTCACTACATGCGACCCAAGCATATAACCATACCGTCTAAGGCTCATAAGCTGCCGAATACTCTCTCCCAATTATCCCCAAAAGTACCACATTCAAATTACTTACCCTGAAAGGACTTCCTACGAATCTAAAGTCATTACCTTCACCTTCCTGATACCGATATGTAGAATTTGTGATGATGTAGAACACCACAAGTCTTGAAATCCTCCAACATAAATCTCAATCACGCTGACCAATTAGACAGAATCGACCTAACCCGTTTGCACACTAACATACTAGGAAAGTAATCCACTCACTTGAAACTACATGCAAATTCATACGCTGCGCACACTACACCTTTTAAAATTTCCACTAAATCATTCAATAGAACCCAAATACCCAACAGAGTACATTACAACCTATATCGAAGAAATTTTCCTTACTCGTGACATTCCCAGACCCCATGTCTGCAGGTCATGACTTATTTACCAATATACCTCGAACTGAAACCAAGACCACACATAATCATGAAATCAACTTATCAATAACGAATCCCCCACTTGGCTCAAAGCCAAGGATCAAGACAACAAGACTATGCCCACACATTATCACCGCCACCATGATGTGGTGGGATTCAACTAAATCCTCCATAAGATTAAATGACCCACACCATCTAACACTCGAATCAATTGCCAAATCTGGCATCCACCATCGCAATAACCACGCCAACTCCTATGGCGATCTAAACTCCAATTACAACATATACTTTTACTGGTAGAAAAAAACTTATTACAGAACTACATAGGGATCATACACCCTAGGATAACTCGGGGCAGATACCCCTGCCCGCTTAGCCTCAATTGCTATCTTTCCATACACTTCTGAAGACCAGAACTATCACGCAATCACTACACCAACCCTTTTGACACATTTCACAGTCTGAACACACCTAACCATCAATTCACACCCACCACATAGGCATCTAGTCACCAATTCTCATCAATCAGAACATGAACGGACATACAAGTCCCCAATTACATGTGCCCGCACAACGAAAATCTCAGAAATCAAGCCACAGAATTAATCCAGCCTCAAGTCCTCCAGATTGGCCCATTACAACATGCCAAAATCACATCTCACCCATGGAAGCCACAAACCGTCGATTCACAGATGATACCAGGCGCTCTCGTGCGCGCTCGAATACATGGAATGAATTTAAGAGTTACGCTCTTGGTTGAATACAATGGATTCGCACGACAAGAATTTTAAAAGTATGAGATTTTACTAAGGGTTCTGCAGCCTCTCGAAGATAAGTACAGACGTCTCCGTACCGATCCTCAAGACTCTACTAAACCTGCTCATGACCGGTGAGTCCTATGTAATCTAGCGCTATGATACCAAATTGTCACGATCCCAAATCCAGGCCAGTCGTGATGGCGCCTATCATGGAACTAGGCCAGCCAGAACTTCACTCAAATCATAATAAACTCCCATTTTACCTCTTTACTATATTGATTTCCCATAAAAGTTTTCTTTAAACAATTATTAAAACAATCAATCTATACTGAATAATAAATACAACCCCTGAGAACCCGAAGTCACTGGTCATGAGCATCTACATAAATATACAACTCAACGAATATAGGTTCTATAATATTAAACAAGAGAGGGAGACTGACTGCGGACGCATGCAGCCACCTTGCAAACCTCCGAGGATCTCTGGAACAGATAGACAACTCACCCTGCCCTAACACCTGAATCTGCACACAAGGTGTAGGGAGTAATGTGAGTACGACAACTCAGTAGTAATGAAAATAAATCAGGTCTGAGCAGCAAGAAACACATAAAATAAGTATCATCAAGTCACAATATACACAGCCTTACTTTCCAATAGGTATAACATAGATATACGAAATCATCATGTCTTAAAAATCAACTTCATAAAAAGTCATTTAAGGAATGAATATTTTTAACAACTTTAAAACAAAGGATTTGGTATGCAAATGAATGTAGAGAAATCATAGTAGCCCCTCGGGAAAAAACATGTTTCATAATCAGCCCCTCGGGCATGCCTCACAATCCCTCAGCACCTCACAATCACTCAGCACCTCACAGTCACTCATGCCTCCCAATCACTCGTCACTCGCACTCGGTGCGCTCACTGGGGGTGTGTACAGACTTCGGAGGGGCTCCTTCGGCCCAAGCGCTAATATCAAGCCACCTAGTGGAGTATCATATCCTCACAATAACTCTTGGCCCTCGGCCACACTTGGTGGAACCACTCGAAAAGCCCCTCGGACGAAGTAGTAAAATAGGGTACTGGACCCGAAAACATCATTTTAATGCTCATGTAGTGTAAATCAGACTGAGTTTCAAATAAAACAGTATGCACAATGATGCTGAGTAAAATCATCAAGAGGTAGTGAGGAAAACAACAATAAAACGCCCTCAAAGGGGTCTAAATAGATAGGCACAAGGCCCCAAACACGGCTTATAGACCAAATATTTCACAAATCTTTTGAACATAACTTAACATACGGTTTTGAGTAAATATGCAGCTCATTAGTTGCCGCCGAGAGGACCTAGTCCAATCCAAAAATCAGTACGTGCCACATACTCGTCATCCGACATGTGCGCCATTCAAAATTCAGTGAGAAAATAATGCAGTCCGGGGTTCCATACCCTCATGACAAGATTTATAACCATTACTTACCTCTACCAGGCCACAACACTAGTCCGCTATGCTTTTGCCCCTCAAATTGGCTCCCGATTGCTCTGAATCTAGCCAAAACCAGTTCAACATCATCAATATATACTCAAGGAACACAACCAAATCGAAAACTATCAATTTATACAAGAATCTCGAAATTCGGCCAAACCCAAGCCCCGGGCCCACGTCTCGGAATTCGTTAAAATTTACATCACAAGGATCCTTATCCTCCCACCAGTCCGTACATACCAAGAACATCAAAATCAGACCACAATTGCCCACTCAAATATTCAAAAGAAAATTAATTTTCCATGGACCCTTCTTCCCAACTTGGTTAAATTTCCAGAATTTTTGTGGTTTAATCACTTAAGAATTGACATAGAAACGTGTTAAGAAGTTGAAATTCTTATCTCCAGATGATTTCCCTAGATTCCCCTTCAATTCTCTTTCAAAAGCTCTCAAGTCCGCATGCAACAATGGAGAAAATAACAACCAAATTCGCACTTCCGGCCTTTTAAACATTCTGCGCAGCTAAAATAATTCCTTCACTGCGATCGCAAACAAGACCACGCGATCGCACTTACCAAACACTCATACTCACGCGATTGCAAACCATTCCACGCGATTAAGAAAAATCCTGACTCACCAATTAACCCTATGTGATCGCAAACATCCTCACGCAATCGCATAGAAGGAAACCAGAACCTTACACCAGCAGCATTCTGCCCAGAATTCAAGCCAAAAGTTGATCCGTTAACCATCCGAAACACACTCGAGGCCCTCGGGACCTCAACCAAACATACCAACATATCCCATAACATCATTCAAACTTAGTCGAGCCTTCAAAACACCAAAAACAACATGAGAACACCAAATTTACATCAAATTCAAGCCTAAGAACTTTGAAACTTCCAAATTTCGCCAGCTATGTCGAAACCAACCAAAACACCTACGATTAACCTGAACTTTTGCAGACATATCCAAAATGACATTACGTAACTGTTCCAACTTCCGGAATTCCATTCCGACCTCAATAGCCTATTTTCTACTGCCGACTGGAAATCGCCAAAAACTAACTCTCGCCAATTCAAGCCTAATTCTAAACCGGACATCACAAAAATATTCTGAACACACTCTTAAGTCCCAAATCACTTAAAGAAGCTATCCGAGTCATAAAATCCGCATTCCGAGGTCGTTCACCAATAAATCAACTCTCAGTTGACTTTCTCAACTATTAGGCTACCTTGAGAGACTAATTGCCTCAATGCTCACCATGACCACTCTGAACCTGAACCAACCGACCCAACACACATAAATGAAGCTGAACCACATAAAATGAAGTAGAAACGGGGGAAACAGGGCTAAATTCTCGGAAGGACCGTCCGGGTCGTTACAAATAACAATTTCAGTTATATTAGCAGTCTAATACTACAGACAAGATCATATGTACAACATGTAAGGCATGCTGGTGGGTCCTAGGCTACCCTCACATGGAATAATAGTAGCTACGCACGGACTCCCGTTACCTCGTGCGTACGTAGCCCCCCAATATAATAGCATATACTTAATTAATTCCCCTAGGGGTACAATTCCCCCTCACAAAGTTAGAAAGGACAGTTACCTCGCTACGAAATTCCATAAGCGGCCTCCAAGCCCTTCCGATGACTCAAATTGTTGCACAACGCTCTGAAACTATCCAAACAATGACAACCCAATGAAAATTCATCCTAATACTCACAACAAATACAAATTATATACTTTCCCAACCCTACTCAGTGAAATGACCAAAATGCCCTCGGGCCCACGTGCCCGGAATCCGAAATTTCTCGAAAATATACCCTACCCATAGCGTTAATAACTCAAATATACAGTTTACTCAAATATTCATGCTCAATTTGTTGTAGAAATCCAAAATACAATTTTTTAGGTCTTTCCTCCAAAATCCTAATTTTTCTACCTATTTCCATGTCTAATTCATGCATATAGTCTTGTATTTAACTTAAAAACGGGAGGAATTTACTTACCTAGACATTGCAGTAAGGAATCCTCTCCTGAAGCTCCTCCAAAGTCGACCATAGCAAGGAAGAAATAAAGAAATTGCCACAAATTCCGTTTTTAAAACACTGCCCCAGAAAAACCCTCTATGTGATCGCATGAAAAGCTCTGCTATCGCATAGGACAACTATGTTTCCCCCATATTTCCTCATGTGCATTCACATCACATCTCCCGCGTTTGCACAGGACAAGATCCCGATGCCCAAAACGCACCCTTGTGCGATCGCACCTCAACCCCTGCGATCGCACAAGGCAATTCCTGCACCGCAATTATTTTCCTTCTGTGCGATCGCAGAACCACCACTGCGATCGCACAAGGAAAAACTCCAGCCCCTCAAATTTCATTCATTGTGCGCACACAAGGGACCGCGATCGCATAGCACACCAGATACAACAGAAGACAACAGCAGCAAAACAGAGAAAAATGGTCCGAATTCACCTCGAAACGCACCCGAGGCCCCTGGGACCCCGTCCAATCCCACGAATCCGTCCCATAACCTCACACGGACATAATCGAGCCTTGAAATCACCTCCAACAACATCGAAATCACGAATCGCAGCCCGATTCAAGCTTAATGAACTTATAACTTTCAAACTTCCGCATTCGATGCCGAAACCTATCAAATCACGTCCGATTGACCTCAAATTTTGCACACAAGTCATATTCGACATTACGGACCTGCTCCGACTTCCGGAATCGCATTCCGACTCCGATATCAAAATTTCCACTACCGGTCGAATTTCTCAAAAATCTTCAAATTTCTAGCTTTAGCCAAATGACTCCAAAATGACCTACGGACATCCAAATTTACTTCCGATTGCGCTCCTAACTCCAGAATCACCATACGAAGCTATTCCTAGACTCTAAATCCCAAATGGACATCAACATCACTAAAATGCACTTCAGGCCAAACTTAGGAAATTTCTTCAAAAGTGCTGACTTTCAGAATATGCGCCGAAACGCTCTCGGGTTATCCAAAACCCGATCCGGACGTGCGCCAAAGTCCGAAATCATCATACGAACCTGCCGGAACCTTCAAATCCTGATTCGGAGGTTTGTTAATCAAAATTCCAGTCTTAGTTGATTCTTCCAACTTAAGGGTTCTGAAATGAGAATTTTCTTTCCAAATCAACTCTAAACTTCCTGAAATTCAATTCCGACCACGCCCACAGGTCATGATACCTGAAATGAAGCTGCTCACGGCCTCAAACCACTGAACGACGCGCTAGAGCCCTAAACAACCGGTCGGGTCATTACACTTGAGGTCCATTGATGGGTCTAACGTGAATGTGTGCACATCATGACGGATGTGTTCATTCAACATAGTGTTGCTTATGGAGGAGTCTTCTGACGTTGGATGTTATTCCAGTCGTCAGTTATTCCATGTAATACTCTATTGTTCCATGTGGGTTATGAGTTGGCTTGATTATCCGCACATGTGTTGAGGTCCCGTGTAGCTTATCATATTACATGAGTAATATGGTTCTCGAGATGCAGGTTTTGTAGCGTATGGTGTTATCCATATCCCTAGGGTTGTATTTTTTCACTTGGCGTGTTTGTGATCGATATTAGGTATTTCGTATGTGTAAGCATTTTGACTTTATGGGTATTCCCTTATTTATTGTTATGTGTGGATCGGGTGGCACGCCGCCACGGGTATGTTGTTTGGATCAGGTTGCACTCTGCAACGGTAGTATGTGTGGATCGGGTTGTACGCCGTAACAACGAGATGTTGAGTACGGTTTCATATACTTATTTCTGTCTATTTTGTTTCCCATTCTCGAGAAGGGTTCATAACGTCTGTTTGACAATTTTTTGTATTGCGTGGGCTGGGAAGTTCCTTTATAAAATTTGTTTTTCCTTATATATCATATTTAAGTTGTAGCTTGTTGGCGCATCTATGGAGTCGTATGAAATCTTGGGTAGTGTTGAGATGGCTTATTTGTATTGGTAAAAATGAGCTTCACACGTGTAATACTTATGATGACTCTGCAATCTATGTGCAGCAATGACAACATGACAACTGGACGAGACTTTATGAAGAGGTACGAGATAAAGAGGAATATAACAGCATACCCACAGGGTAATCAGATACGGGAAGTTCAACTTAATTAAGAAGGCGAAGAGACACGGTCAGAATGAATCAAGATGGATTAAAGGGCAGATTCGGGCATCTTCAATTAATGAGCCAAAACGTTACATAATCTTCACGCAATAGTTACGATTAATCAATGTAACGTTACATTAATGCCATTATTAGCCATTAATGCTCAATCACTGAAAATAGTAGACGTTATATTAAGAAATTCCCTATAAAAGGGAGTAAAATATAACTTGTAAGGACACGTTCGAACCACTATTGAAATATACTTACTTTTTATGCATCTTTCTGCTTTCTATTTACGAATTTACTTACAATTATTAGCATATTCTTTGGTTTTCAGAAACCCGTGTTCTTCTTAAAATAGCTTTGGCAGCGAATCTGATTCTTTGGCTAAACAAATTGGTTCTGTTACCAAGAATATGATAATCTCTGTTTTTTCTCAAAAAACATTCTGTAAATTATGTTGAACGCCAACGACAACAACCAACAAAGGATTAGAACTCCAGTTCCATCACCTTCAGGTTCCCCACGAGGCTCAAGGGAACATTCCGCAGAGAGATCTACGACTCAAAATAATAATCACAATGGAAATGAACAAACAGGAGAAAAAGATCCTGTAAAACAAATGGTTGGTGAATATGTGACTCAAGCCTTACAAGCTTTCATGAGGGACTGCCAGCTGCATCATCTACACCTCCTCCTAACAACACCGCAACTATGAAAAATCCACAATCCGGACTAGCAAACTTAGGAAGTAGAGGCACTCCAAATGAGTCCCTCGAACCAAGACGAGGTATGTCCAGTAATCCAGAATTATAATCTTTATTATTAACATTGCAGAAACAGGTGAAGGAACAAAATGACCGAATCGAGCAAATTCCTGGAGTACCACCTGTTATCAAAGGCATTGACTTTGATAGATATTCTCAACAACCTTGGAAGCCAAATGCAGCACCCTTGCCTATTCCCAAGAAATTCAAAATGCCTGATATTCCCAAGTACGATGGGACAACTGATCCATGTGATCATGTAACTGCTTTTACTACAGGAGTAAAAGGCAACGATCTGACTAAAAAAGAAATTGAATTAGTACTAGTCAAGAAGTTCAGAGAGACTCTCACCAAAGGAGCACTAACATGGTATTTTCTTCTACCCGAAAATTCTATTGAGTCTTTTGTTGAGCTTGCAGATTCTTTTATAAAAGCACATTCCGGTGCACAAAAGGTCAAAAAAAGAATGGAATACATATTCAAGATAAAACAAGGAGACATGGATTTGCTCCGAGACTTTGTAGACAGGTTTCAACGAGAAAAAATGTTGCTACCAAGGGTACCTGACAATTGGGCAGCAATGGCGTTTACAAGTAACTTAAATGAAAGAAGCTCAGAAGACACGAGAAGACTCAAGGAAAGCTTGAGAGAATTTCCATCCACGGCATGGAACGATGTCTATAACAGGTACAACACCAAGCTACAAATAGAAGAAGACACCATTGTTCAATCAAAAGTTGAAGATCGAGCCAGTTCTAGACGCTCCGAACCAGAAAGGAGAAAAGTTGGGAGCTTCAGGATGAGAAACTCGTTCCAGGTTTGAAAACACACGGTCGGAATATAGACCATCAAAAAGAGATACGAACTCATCGTCCTCAAGATCTAGAAAATATCGGGAGGAACGAAACAGAGGTAATGCAAGAGTCAGAGACTACAACTTCAATGTAAGTACTTCTGAATTAATTACCGTACTGAGAAACATGGTCGATAAAGTTCGATGACCCAAAGAATGAGATCGAATCCAAACAGAAGGAATCCAGACTTCTGGTGCGAATTCCATAATGATCATGGACACAAAACATCAGATTGCAGATTGTTGCAAGGTGAGGTAGAACAATTATTAAGACAGGGCTATCTAACATAACTGTTTAGTGAAAAAGGAAAACATGCATATATGAAGAACATGCAAGAGCCCCTGAAACCACCATCTCCAAAGAGAACAATGAATGTGATACACGGAGGAGAGGAGGTGAACAGAGTAGTATGTAAAAGAACAACAAAATTCACAATTACACACAGGAAGCGGATTCGTGAAGACATGGAAGCAAAAAATATAACGTTCGACAATGTAGATGGCAGCGGATTGATGCTTCCTCATAACGACGCTCTTGTAATATCTCTACTCATACATGACATTAATGTAAAAAGAGTGTTGATTGATCCAGGTAGCTCAGTCAACATCATTTTGTTGAGAGTTTTGGAAGAAATGCTAATGGAGGATCGAGTAATCCCAAAAGCACGAGCCTTATCTGGGTTTGACAACTCTACGGTCATAACAAAAGGAGCTTAGTACCTATGCAAAAGGAGTAATCAAACATACAAAATTTCAAGTCATTGATACCGATATGGGGAGACCATGGATCCATGACATGGAAGAAATACCATCTATTTTACACCAGGTAATAAAATTCTCTTCCAAGTGGGGAATTCAACAGATTCGAAGCGATCAACAAACCTCAAGGAATATAAATTTAGTAGTACACTCAAACAAAAAAGAGGTAGTGGAAGAGTCAAAAGACAAGGAAATCTCCCAATTAGGTACGGAATAAGAAACTGGAACCCAAATAGGTAGGGAAGAAGGAAGTCACGAGAAGTTGAACCAAATCACCACAGAGGCAACATCAACAGATACGGACATGGATTCCAGGCCCGATGTCATTCAAGAGCCAGAATAAGAGCATATTAGAACAACTATTGAGGAGCTCGAAGCTATCCCACTGTTCGAGTAGAAGCCTGAGCAAAAATTTCATATAGGCACGAGACTAAGCCCCACAAGAAGAGGTAAGTTAATTGAATATTTAAAAGCTAACTCAATTGTTTCGCTTGGTCCCATTCAGATATGACAGGTATACCTCCGGAAGTGATGACTCATAAACTAAATGAAGATCCATCCTTCATGTTTGTAAAGCAAAAGAAAAGAAAGCAAGGATCATTCAAGAACCAAGTGATCGATAAAAAGTTACAAAAACTCTTGAAAATTGGTTCAATACGCGAGGTAAAATATCCTAATTGGCTAGCTAATACTGTAGTGGTACCCAAAAATAATGGTAAATAGAGAGTATGCGTAGATTACACAGATTTGAATAAAGCATGCCCCAAAGACTCCTTCCCATTACCACACATAGATCAAATGATTGCTGCCACTGCAGGTCATGAATTGTTGAGATTTCTAGATGAATATTCTGGTTATAATCAGATAAAAATGGATCCCTCGTACGAGGAAAAAACTTCCTTTATTACAAACATGGGGACTTATTGTTACAAAGTCATGCCTTTTGGCCTGAAAAATGTTGGAGCCACGTATCAAAGGCTAGTGACCAAGATGTTCCAGGAACATCTGGGGAAAACAATGGAAGTATACATTGATGACATACTGGTAAAATCAACTCAAGTGGAAGATCATTTCCATCATCTTTCAATCACCTTCGAAATCCTGCGCAGGTATAACATGAAACTAAATCAAGAAAAATGCGCCTTTAGCATTGAATCAGGTAAGTTTTTTTGGTTTCCTTGTATCAAATAGGGGTATAGAAGTAAACCCCGCTCATATTAAAGCTATTGATGAAATACCCGATATACTTACGACCAAAAAAGAAGTTCAAAAACTAACAGGAAGAATTGCAGCCTTAGGAAGATATATATCCAAGTATTCGGAGAAGAGTTTTAAATTCTTTTTAGTTCTAAAAAAGCAGAATCAGTCGAATGGACTGAAGAATGCCAACATGATCTAAACGATCTGAAGGCCTATCTATCAAAACCTCCGTTACTGTATAAACCAAAAGAGGGGGAGAGGTTGTATGTCTATCTTGCCGTAGCAGAAATATGCCGTAAGTGCAGTACTGGTAAAAGAAGACACATGTAAATAATCTCTGATTTATTATGTAAGCAAGTCTTTATTAGATACTAAAACTAGATATCCTCATCTAGAAAAATTAGCCTTAGCTCTAATCATGGCAGCTAGAAAGTTGAGACCATACTTTCAATGTCACCCAATCACTGTTGTGACCTCGTATTGTCATGACCCCAAATCCCAACCGGTAGTGATGGTGCCTATCGTGGAACTAGGCTAGCCAATATAACACATGATCAAAATTCTGAAATCTGATCATTGTAGAAATATACAGAACTACTAATTAAAGAAGGTCATCATAGAACAATACTGAAATCCCCAAAACCCGGAGCCAATGTGTCATGAGTATCTAGTGAAATAATCCAAAATAAACTATTATAATACAAATATCCAAATCAAAGCTAAATACACAGGAAGGGAAGATAGAGATGTTGCGGACGCTGGACAACTACCTCTATATCCCGTAATCTGGCTCTGCTGCGGACAATAAAGGCTAATGCTCGAGGTCTGCTCCTGAATCTGCACACAGAGGTGCAGGGAGTAATGTGAGTACACCAACTCAGTATTAATGAAAATAAATCAGGTCTAGGTAGCAAGAACCATAAAAAATCAATGTCATCAAATCACAGAGGCACAACCTTACTTTCAAATAATATAACATAGATGTATGAAATCGTCATGCCTTAAAAATCAACTTCCGAAAACCCATTAACAATATATACTTTACAAAAACTTCAACCGAAAGGTCTAGCATAAAAATGAAATGAATCATATAGAGGCCCCCTCGGGCAAAACATATTTCATAAGCTCAGAGTGAAAGTAGCAGAATCATCAGTAACCCCTTGGGCAAAACATGTATCATAATCAGCCCCTCGGGCATGCCTCACCGTCACTCATAATCAATTACTCAGCACCTCACAGTCACTCATAATCAACCACTCAGCACCTCACAGTCACTCATAATCAATCACTCAGCACCTCACAGTCACTCATACCTCCCAAATCAATCGTCGCTCGGCACTCGACACTCGCACTCAGTAGGTACCTGCGCTCACTGGGGGTGTGTACAGACTCCGTCTTCGGAGGGGCTCCTTCAACCCAAGCGCTAAATAAATAGCCAAATCATGGCATCAATCGCTCTAAGGCTCTCATCCTATCTCATGTCATAAATATCCTCACAACATTGGCCCTTAACCGCACTCAGTCAGACGCTCTCAACATGCCACTCGGGCTATAAGTAAAACGGGGTTCTCAACCCGAAAATAGTATTTCATTTCAAGAATAAGTAATATCATCGAATATGAGTGTCAAAAATTTTGTAAGGAGACTAAGTGTAAAATCATAGTTTCAAGTAGTGAGAATATCAGTAAAGTAGCCCCCAAGGGGTTAAAACAGGTCGGTACTAGGCTCCAAACATGGCTCACAGCCCAAATATTACACAATCCTTTAGAACATAATTAACATAAGGTTTTGAGTAAATATGCAACTCATTAGTCACCGCGGAGAGGACCTAGTCCAATCCAAAAGTCAGTACGCGCCACATACTCATCATCCGACATGTGCGCCATTCTAAAAACAGTAAGAAATATGAAGTCCGGGGTTTCATACCCTCGGGACAAGATTTATAGCCATTACTTACCTCTACCGGGCCGCAAAACTAGTCCACAATGCACTTGCCCCGAAAATTGGCTCCTGATTGCACCGAATCTAGCCAAAATTAGTTCAACATCATTAAAATAGACTCAAGGAACACAACCCAATCGAAAATCATCAAATTAAATGAAAATCTCGAAATTCGTCCAAACCCGAGCCCCGAGCCCCGAGCCCATATCTCGGAATTCAATAATTTTTACATCCTTAGAATCCCCGCACTCCCACGATTCTATACATACCAAGAACACTAAAATCAGACCACAATTGACATTCCAAAACCTCAAAAGAAATCTCAATTCTTCCTCCCATTTTTCCAACTCTTCCCTACCCAAATCCTTAAATTTTCAAGCCTTATCTCAATAAAATAGCATAGGAACGGGGTTAACAAATCAAAGAACTCACCTTTTCTAAAGAACCTGGAAATCCCCTCTCAAAACCCCCTTCAATGGACTCCTCCCGCATGGAATTTGATGAAAAACTAATAAATTTCGCGGAGGGGGTCCTTTTATACTGTTCTGCACAGCTAAAATAATTCCTTCACTGCGATCGCAAACTTTGGCACGCGATCGCGAAGAACAAACTTGCTGCCCCATCAATTTACCTTACGCAAACGCAGACAACCTCACGCGATCGTGATTCATCAAGACTTAAACCCACGCGATCGCAAACCATTCCACGCGATCGCGAAGAACAAAGCTCAACTCACCCACGCGCCCCATTAACTCTACGCGATCGCAAACAAGACCACGCGATCGCACTGACCAAACACTCATACTCACGCGATCGCAACCCATTCCACGCGATCGCGATTAACAAAAATCCTGCCTCACCAGTTAACCCTACGCGATCGCAAACATCCTCATGCGATCGCGTAGAAGGAAACCAGAACCTTACACCAGCAACAATCTGCGCAGAATTCAAGCCAAAAGTTGGTCCGTTAACCATCAGAAACACACCCAAGGATCTCGAGGCCTCAACCAAACATACCAACATATCCCATAACATCATTCAAACTTAGTCGAGCCTTCGAAACACCAAAAACAACACGAGAACACCAAATTTACATCAAATTCAAGCCTAAGAACTTTGAAACATCCAAATTTCGCCAACTACGTCGAAACCAACCAAAACACCTCCGATTAAACTGAAATTTTGCAGACATAACCAAACTGACATTACGAAATTGTTCCAACTTACAGAATTCCATTCCGACCCCGATAGCCTATTTTCCACTGCCAACTGGAAATCGCCAAAAAACTAACTTTCGCCAATGCAAGCCTAATTCTACACCCGACATCACAAAAATATTCTGAACACACTCCTAAGTCCCAAATCACCTAACGAAGCTATTTGAGCCATAAAATCCACATTCCGGGGTCATTTACCAATAAGTCAACTCTCAGTTGACTTTCTCAACTATTAGGCTACTTTAGAAGGCTAAATGCCTAAACTCTCATTATAACCACTCCGGACCCAAACCAACTAATCCAATACATCAAAAAAAAGATAGCGATACATAACAAATGCAGAAATAGGGGAAATGGGGTAAATTTCACGGAACGACCGGTCGGATCGTTACACGTATCCACTAAGAAATATTTTGCATAAACAAGAGTTATCAGAGAGATTATCTAAATTGGAAATACAATTAAGCGAACATGACATAATATATCAGCCTAAGACTGCAATTAAAATCTCATATTTTAGCTGATTTTGTCATTGATTTTAATACTAGCATAATCCCTGAATTGGAAAAAGAGTTACAACTCTTCAGCGGGACTAATCCAGGAATTTGGACCCTATTTACTGACGGCTCTTCTAACATAAAAGAAGCCGGCTTGGGAATTGTTTTAATATCACCTGCGGGTGAAAATATACGACAAGCCATTAAATGTTATCCCATAACTAACAATGAAGCAGAGTACAAAGTTGTCGTTGCAAGGCTTAAACTGGCATGAGAACTCTAATTGAGCAAATCGTGATAAAAATGACTCTCAGCTAGTGGTAAACCAGATGCGGGGGACTTATACCGCAAGAGAGGCTCGGATGCAACAATATCTAGAAAAGGCACAAGACCTAGCAAGGCAATTCTAGTCACAGAAAGTTACACAAATACCCAGAGAGGAAAATGCAGAAGCGGATGCATTAGCTAACCTCGCAGCAGTTGCCGACTTAACAAATAATGACAATGAAATTGTCATACACCTATTTCATTCAGCAATCGACCAGGACAAAAATGAGGTAACATTTAACAATTTAACCTGGGATTGGAGAAACGATGTTGTAAACCTTTTGCAGAACGGCACCGTGCCTGAAGATAGAAAAGCAGCTCAAGCACTTCGCCGGAAAGCTGCGCGGTATTGCCTAGTTCGTGAAACTTTATACCGTAAAATGTTTTGGAGGTCCCCTAGAAAAGTTCCTTGGACCCAACCAAATGGATTACGTGATGAAGGAAGTACACGAAGGACACTGCGGAAACCATGCAGGAGCAAGATCCTTAGTCAAAACCCTAATCAGAGTAGGGCACTAATGGCCTAAAATGGAGGAAGATGCTGAGAGCTTCGTGGCTAAATGTGACAAATGTAAGCGATATGCCAACAATATGCATCGGCCAGCATAATTACTCCACCCAGTGGTATCACCATGGCCATTCATGAAATGGGGCATGGATATAGTGGGACATATTCCCCCAGCTAAAGGAAAGGTATGATTCTTACTCATATTAACTGATTATTTCACAAAATGGGTAGAGGCAGATGCTTTTAAACAGGTACGAGAGAAATAAGTGAAACGCTTCATATGGCGACACATAATATGCCGCTTTGGAATATCAAAGGAGATCGTATGTGACAATGGCCCACAATTCATAGGCTCACAAATCACAGAATTCTTTGAAAGCTGGCAAATCAAACAAATCACTTCATCACCACATCACCCCGTGGCTAATGGGCAAGTTGAGTCAACAAACAAAGTCATTGTCAACAACTTAAAGAAACGGTCGAAAAAAGCCAAGGGAAACTAGCCTGATGAGCTACCGGCAGTATTATGGGCTTACAGAACTACTACAAAAGTAGCCACAGGAGAAATTCTATGCGCACTTGTCTATGGTTCAAAAGCATTAATACCAGTGGAAATCGGCGAACCAAGCACAAGATTCACAACGGCAACGTAAGAAACAAACAATGACGATTTAGGCACAAATTTGGGTTTGCTCGAGCAAAGAAGAGAAGCTGCATTAATACGTATGGAAGCCCAAAAACAAATTATAGAGAGATATTACAACAGAAAATCTCACCTCAGATATTTCAAAATTGGGGACTTCGTTCTTAAAAAAGTCTTCCAATCAACAAAGGAAGCTGGTGCAAGAAAGCTAAATCCAAACTGGGAAGGGCCCTACAAAGTCTGTGGCATTACTGGAAAAGGCGCTTACGAGCTGGAAACTATGGACGGCAGAATCTTACCAACCAGTTGGAAAGCTGTTCATTTGAAGAATTATTACTTGAGAAGTAAAGGGAATACCCCTGGTCAGGTATCATTACGTTTTATTTTACTTTTGTATAGTTAAATTTATACTAACCATTTTAGATGATAGGCAAAAAGCTAACCCATCACAAGATGATGATATTAGACCTGCATAGACACGAGGAAGTAACTGAATTCCCGGTCTAGGGTTACAACTTTCTGATGGACGTCTTAAAGGGTTAAGCAGTCATCATCTAAACTATATACCTTCGAGTCCCGTATGTTTTTCCTTTTCAGAAAAAGGACCACAAGGAAGGAATAGTCAAGTGCTCGATATTTTCATTCTTCAAAGATCAAACACTTGGGGGACTATACAGTATGGAAGGCAAAGAAGAAGCAAAGAAAAATATCAAAAAGTCAAATCTCAATCCTGAAGATCCATTCCCAAAAAGTCAAGTACTATGAGCAAAATCAAATAGCGAAAGACAAAAACGCAAATCCTGATTCAAAAACCTTCAAAAAAACATATTCGTAAATGTAAACAAAGGTTTAGGTTAAGGGCAAAATATTAGATACGGATAAAAATGCACATCCTTATACGTATTCAAAAACTGTTGTAAATAAAAATAGTTACGGATGAGAAAAGCATTATCCTTGTATATTTATTCAAAAAACTATTCTAAATGAAAACAGGTATACCTTTGTATTAATTCGAAAAAGCTGTTACAAAAGAAAAACAGTTACGAGTACAATTTTATACCAGATCTGTTGTAAGAAAAACAGTTGCAAAGGAGTTATGGACGATACACAAACACATGAAAAATGTTGCGAAAGTTCGAAACAATACAAAGACTTTCTTTAAAACATTGTCAAAGAAAAACATGTGAAATTCCTATCTCTTTTGTACATTTACACCATTATGAAGTTGAGACGTCTTCTTCATTAAGTGTCGATCAAAAAAGGGCCCTCTTTTATAAATTGTGCCTATTACGAAAAGGTACGAAAAATCTAAGAATTTTTTTAAAATGCAAAGTCAAAAACTCAGAGGTAAAAAAAAAACCTCAAAAAGAAAGCATGCAAAGATTTAAGAGTGAAAGCAAAATCTCAAAGGAATCAAAATTCATGCCGATATTACTATTAATATATAGTGGCAAACAACTAAGTATTAACTTAGTCTAAGCCTAATTTGTTTATACAAAAGTTTCCCCTCATTTGTTAGTTGGGGACTTACAAAGCACCAAACTTTACACCCAATGGGACCGGGGGTAACCACCAATTGTTGCAAATAAAAAAAAAGAACCAAGTTCTTTAAACTTTTTCACTAGATGAGGGGTTGTCTTCACTGGCAGGAGGATCGACTTGAGATGGCGAGACACGATCAGTAGGGACCTCAGCCTCGGGTGAAGAGAAATTCTGACTTTACTGAGACTTCTCAATCGTCTCTCTGGTTTTAGAAATTTTGGCTTCCAAGTCAAAACCCTCTAGGCCCATTTCCGTCAATGTGTCAAGACAGGCATTCAAATAAGCCTAGCTAACATAGACGGCTGGTTTGTCCTCAAGAGCCTCGTAGTCTTTCTCCCATTGTTCAGCTTTAGCTCTTAGCTCATCTCTTTCAGCCACGGCAACATCATGAGAGGCCTGTAAAGTAGTGATGGATCTTTCCAAAAACTAGATCTTCTTTGAAGAGTTACAGAGATCTTCTTGGGTTTGGGTGAGAAATTGAACAAGTTCGCCAGAGTACACCTCCTTCTAGTCCAACAAAGCCTTCAGGCTCCTAATCTCCTCTGTGGCACGGGAAAGCTTCTCCGCAAATGAAGACTCTAAGACACTTTTGTCCTTACCTGCCTGTTTTGAACGCGCGTTTGCAACGGTTAGTTCTGCTGCCATAACCCTAACTTGCCGCTCCAAGGTACACTTTTCCTCCTCCATTGCCTCCATGTCAAGCTGTAAAGTCTCGTACTGCTCCTTCCAATTATCAGCCTCAATATGGAAGTCATTCATTGCTTGCTCCGTTTGAACAATTCTCTGCATTAGCTCTGTGCCTATGAGGTTGATCTACATAAAATGATAAATTAGATACGGTAAGAATATATATATATAAGTACATATGGAGGAAAAGCAAGTTTTACCTTTAAGGACAAGTGCACAATCTCGTTCATCAAAGTCAGAGAGTTGTGGCCTTCCAGCTTAGACTTCTCAGTCGAACCTATCAACGGCTTTAACCATGCATCAGCCTGGCCCGACTTTTTCAAGAGGCTGCCTGCCGCAGGAACCTCTATTGTAACTTGCTTCATCACCCCCTGCTGGAAGACCCTACTTTAATAGCAGAAGGCACGGAAGCGGGGACGGGTAAAGGAGCCACAGACGGAGTAGGTTGAGGAGCAGCAATGGGAGCAAGAACGACAGTGGGAGCAGAGGCAGCAACGGGAGTAATAAATGAAAGTTTCTTAGCAGTAGGAGGATACAAAATAGCAAGAGGAGCTTCATCAGAGATGGTACCAAAACCTTGTTGGAAAAAGTGATCAACAAACTCACGAACATGAGAGGGAGTTGCATCTTCAGGAGTGGAAAGTTCTGATTCAGGCATAGGAGGATCAACAACGGATGCAGATTCATCATCAGAGACCACCATCCTCCTACGTGACCCATGGACCAGCGAACCCTCCTCTTCCTCCTCTAAGGTCCTGGACCCACTTGCTTTTCTTTTCGACGAGGAGGAACCAGCAATGATCTCCTAAGCCTTAGCCAGACACAGCCTTGAAGCGGACACAGTCGTAGTAGAAACTTCACGAGCAGGAAACCCTACCAAATAAAAGGGGTCAGATAAAGCTCAAAAAGACAAGAAGTAAAAACAAAAAACTTCACTTACCGTGGGTCTTCACTTTCCAACCGAACCTCAAAGAGAGGTACTTCCACAAACGTTCTTCTAAAGGAGCGATTGATAAGAGTTTTTCTACCCAATCACGAAAATTGGAGACATTCTCGACGATTCCCATGGTTGCTGTAAAAGAAGAGGAAACAGTCACGGTACTTAAAGTTCATCAAAAGTGAAGAAAATGAAAGTGAGCAAAACTGTACTTGCGTGCAAAGTTCCACTTCTCCGGGAAGGGGAGATTTTCTTCACCTATTAAACCTGCAGTAAGGACAACAAGATACCGGATATACCACCCCTATCTTTGTCATCATCTGAAGTAACTAACACCCTTTTACTCCTAGCCACGAGAGTAAACACTCCTTGGCGGAACATCATCGGAGAATATAGGTGAATAAGATGATTAAAAGTAAAGGGTACGGAAGCTAAATTGTCCAAATACCTAAGGCACGCGACTACTCGCCAAATAGAGGACCGACTTGTCCCAGACAAAATTTGAAGAATCGACAAAACTCGATGATAACGGGGTCGATGGGAGGCTTGAATCCTAATGTGAAGGGATAAGTATAGACATAAGAATATCCAGTCTTGTAAGAGGTTATTCTTTGGTTATCGTTAGGAACAACAACAGGAAAATCAGGCTTCCAATAACAATTCCTACGTACAAGAGACACTAAGCCCTCTGTTATTTGGGTAGGATAAAGGTCAGCACTATCATGTGATGACATTGAAGAAAGCTACTCACTCATGGATTGACTATCCTTGGCAAAATAAAACTCTGCAGGAACAATCTCATCGACTCTCGACTCACGAAGCGGTTCATTGTGTTCTCTACTCTTTGATGAGCATCTAGAAGCCCTAGCCCTCGAAGAAGATGAATGAGTGGTAGACCTAGAAGATGGCGGGGGAGAAGAATAAGAAGCAGAACCCCTGGAAGGTGTAGAATTCAAGCTCCTAAGCCCACCACCCCTCCTACTCCGTGTTGGAGCAGAAGAAGGAGTCAGTTCATCTATAATGATGACCTTTTTAGATTGCTGGTTTGAAGAAGACATATTTACGAAGATGAAGAATTTATAAATAAAGAAACAAGGTTAGAAGATTTCCGTGAAAATAAAGAAAGGAAAAGGGGTATTTATACTCA
Source organism: Nicotiana paniculata (assembly GCA_005239505.1). Taxonomy (NCBI): domain Eukaryota; kingdom Viridiplantae; phylum Streptophyta; class Magnoliopsida; order Solanales; family Solanaceae; genus Nicotiana; species Nicotiana paniculata. The sequence goes on from MDKI01202135.1 coordinate 32,040, forward strand.
AAGAGAACCGTCAAAAAATGGAAAAAACAGTAATGTGAAAGTCATAATTGAAGTTGTCACTTCGAGACTGATGCAGTCGCCAAAAGCCCTAAAAGGTGCTGAATAATTGCAGAACCAATCCGGGAAAGCCACGTGGCACGGAAATTAAATGGAATTTACAAGCGATGCATACATTCAGAGGAAGATGCAATGGAACGAGTGAACCGGCGGAAAAATATTCCCTCCACAAAGGAGTATCCACTTACCAAATATTAATCGATAAATAAATAAAAAGTGGGGAGACTATCTGTATTGGTAAAGATGAGCTTCACACGTGTAATACTTAAGATGACTCTACAATCTATGTAGAGCAAAGACAACATGACAACTGGACGAGAATTTATGAAGAGGTACGAGATAAAGAGGTACGAGATAAAGAGGAACGGAACAGCATACCCACGGGGTAATCAAATACGGGAATCTCAATTAATTGAGAAGGCCAAGAGACACGATCAAAATGAATCAAGAGGAAATAAAGGGTAGATTCGGGGATCTTCAACTAATGAGACAAAACGTTACATAATATTCATGCAACAGTTACGATTAATCATTGTAACATTACATTAATGCCATTATTAGCCATTAATGCTCAATCACCGAAAAGAGTAGACGTTATATTAAGAAATTCCCTATAAAAGGGAGTAAAATATAGCTTGTAAGGACACGTTTGAACCACTATTGAAATATACTTACTTTTTACGCATCTTTATGCTTTCTGTTTACGAATTTACTTACAATTATTAGCATATTATTTGGTTATCAGAAAACCATGTTCTTCTTAAAATAGCTTTGGCAGAGAATCTAATTCTTTGGTTAAATATTATTGCCTGGGCAGATTTTACTGGGTGAGACGAGATTATTGGGCCTGCAATATGTGCAATCAGATATATATATATATATATATATATATATATATAGCATATTAAAGAGTAAATATCGTGATTATGTTCAGAATGAAATAATTGTTCCTATCAGGAAGAGAGACTTCATAATCTATTGATTCGGCAGGTGATTATGAGTTTCTAAACATCTCTTCTATTGTGGAAGTATTGTGAGGATTGAAGTCGGGCTTATATGTGTTATGAGGTATGCTTCGGGTGTCGGGTCACTAGAATTGCAGTTGTTGTGCTTGGAGGATGTTTCCTTGGGCAAATAAGTTATGCGATGCATTTTTTGATGTCAGCATGGGTGCATGATCATGTGTATATTTAGCTTGTGGGGATTGATACAGTGTTCGTATGTTAGATCAGGTCTTGTAAAGAAATTTAGAAGTTGGAATTTGGTTCTAAGGCTTATTGACTAAATAAAAGGTAGGGGGGAGGGGGGGGGACTTCAATCCGGCTCGAGCTAATGTGCCGAACTGGGGTGTGGTGTCATGGATAGGTGCACAAGGTATTGCACAATGATTTTGGACAACTCCGGAGCAGTTCTTAGCACGTTCGAGGATGAACGTATGGTTAGGTGGGGGAGAATGTAACGACACGACTGGTCGTTTTGAGCTATAGCAAGTCGTTCGGCGGTTTGAGGCCTTGATTAGATTAAATCCATGTTTTATGACTTGTGCGTGTGGTCGGAATTTAATTTCGGGAAATTCGAAGTTCATTTGGAAAGAAAATTCTAAATGCAAAGATTTAAGTTGGAAGAACTGACTAAGGTTTGATTGAGTAAACGACCACAAAATCAGGATTTGAAGGTTCCAATAAGTTTTTATGATGATTTCGAACTTAGGCGTATGTTCGGGTTGAGTATTGGGTGGTCCGGAAGCATTTCAGCGTCTATTATAGAATGTTGGCATTTTTAAAAGTTTTAGAATTTCATAAGTTTGGTTTGAAGTGTATTTTGGTGTTAAGATGTCCGTTTGGAGTTTCGAGCCTTGGAATAGATTCGTATCGTGATTTGTGACTTGTACGCAAAATTTGGCGTCTTTCGGGGATGTTTAAGTATGATTCGGACACGTTCATCGAAGTTTGAATGTTAGAAAGTTAAAAGAAGGTTTCGATCATCAATTCATAGTTTTGATATTGTTTGGTCTGATTTGAGGCCTCGAGCAGGTTTGTTTCATGTTTTAGGACTGGATGGTGTGGTTTGACGGAGTCCCGGGAGCCACAGATGTGTTCCGGAATGGTTTCAGACAAAGTTTAGCTAAGTTGTTGTTACTAGTTTGCTGGTGTTTGTGTTGTTATTCGTGAACACAAAGGGGCTCACGTGTTCGCGAAGAAGGAATTCAGGATTATGCCATTTTGTTTTACGCGTTAGCGATAAGGGAGCCACGTTCGCGAACGTCTGGGCAGTTGAGATCCGCGTTCGCGATTGACTGGTCACATTCGCGTAAGGAAAGTTGGTCCTCGGAAATTTTTGGCCTACCCATTCGCGAGGATGGTTCTGTGTTCGTGATGGTCAGTCCTGGAAAGGAATTGCGTTTGCGAACCTGTTTTCGCGATCACGAATAAGGAATTTGGAGCTGAAGCAGGTTGTGCTTCGCGAACGCGAGAGCAGTGCTGCATTCGCGAAAAAGGTTAGGTTGGGCAGTGTTCTTTTTAAATCGGAGGTTTGGCTCATTTTCACTTCATTTCTTCCATGGGAGCCGATTTTGGAGCAATTTTGGAGTCCCATTTTCATCATCTATTATGGGGTAAGTGATTTCTTCACACTGTGAGTTAAATACATGGTTTTTATGTATGGATTTAAGCATGGGAATTTGTTTAAATTTGGAATTTTGGTAGAAAACCTCGAATTTGATATTTTTTTATTTTGACCACGAAATTAGACATGAAATTGGGAATAAAATATATATTTGAGTTCGTGGTGCTATGGATAATTTTTATCTTCAAACAATTTTTGGATTCCAGGCTTGTGGGCCCCAGGGTTGACTTGTCATGACCCAAAACGAACGCGGTCGTGATGGCGCCCATCCTGGAACTAGGCAAGCCGACACACTACCAAACAATTCGATATTTCATTAAAAATAGTTAATAGCTTTTTTCAAACTGAAATTTCGTAAAAGAGATAAACTCAAAACCAAAAATGTGGAAAATAAAAGCCCGACATTGGGTGTCACTAAGTCATGAGCAAAACACTACAACTATTGTGAAATATAGCAAGACTAACATAGTCTGAGAATAGCCAAAATACACTAAAAGGGAGATAAGGAAGGAGAAAGGCAGGACTGCGATCGCCAGGCAACTACCTCGCTATCTCCGATGAAAATTCCGCGACTGGAATAGTCAACAGTCGCTACTGTGGCCTGAGATACCTGAATCTCCACACAAGGTGCAGGGGGTAACGTGACTACACCAATTCAGTAAGTAACAAGTCCAATCTATATACTGAGAGGTAATGACGGACTAAACCTCCACAAATAAGCATAATTAAACTGTGCAGTAAAGTATAAATGCTTTCCATTTGAGTATTCAACTCAAGAAGTAAAGTAAATGCAAATTTGAACAATGTAAAGTAATAAGCTCATCATATCTCTAAGTTCCAATGCATAGAAATGTACCATGTACCTCCACTCTCAAGTGCTTAAGCACTCGGTACTGTATATGGCCATCCAGTCCAGGGAAGATCCATCCCGGAATATATGCACATTACTGACAATAGTCGCTCAGTACCGAGGAAGGCCATTCCTGCCCTATGGAGAAAATCCATATCCAGGTATAAATACTTCGGGCAAGATCCGTGCCCAGGGAAGATCCATCCCTCAAAAATATCATATGCGCTCACTCTGGGTGTGTTACAGACTCCGGAGGGGCTCCTACAGCCCAAGCGCTATCACAATCATCAACATAACCGCTGCGGCGTGCAACCTAATCCCATAACTATCACTCATAGTCAGGCTCTCGGCCTCACTCAGTCATCACTCTCTAGATTTACACACAGGGGCTCACAATACCATGAAACTAGCCCAAAACAATGATATGATGTGCCAAATAACAACAACTGAGACTGAGACATGATATGACATGCATGAATAAGATTGAGTACATAATATCAATGAAACTACTGAGCTGACAGTAAGAAAGGACCACTCCGGTCTCAATAGTATCACATGAAGCCCTAACAGGATATCTAGAATGATTTACAGCACATTTACTTAATCACATGATAGAAACACGGATATCAGCAAGAAAGAGTCACTAAGCGGTGACATGGAATGAACCAAGCCACAATTCTCACGGTGCACACCCACACGCCCATCACTTGTCATGTGTGTCACCTCAATACTAATCACATAACTCATAGCTCGGGTTTCGAACCCTCAGAATCAAGTTTGGTAGCGTTACTTACCTCAATCAACCCAAAATCCTACTCCACGAAGCCCTTGCCTCCCGACTCAGCCTCCAAACGTCCCGAATCTAACTAAAAGCAATACAACGCAATCAATATAGGCCAAGGAAAAAATTCCACACGAAGACTATCAATTTAAACTAGAAATCCCGAAATTCACCCAAACCCGGCCCCTCAGGACCACGTCTCGGAATCCGACAAAAATCACATAACTAGAAAGTCCTTTCACTCACAAGTCCATAAATACAAGATCTATCAAAATCCGACTCCATTTGACCTTCAAATCCTCAATCAAACTCTCCAAATTCCCAACCTCTAACCCCTCATTTTCACCCTTAGTCACCACTAATTACATGATTAAACAATGGGAAATCATCAAATATATGAGTATTAGGGCTCAAGCCACTTTCCTTACTAATAAACCCTTGAATTCCTCCTCAAAATCGCTCTCAAAAGCTCTAAAGCTAACTAAAAATAGTGGAAAATGAACCAAATTTTGCGAAGTCCACAATTTATACCTTCTACCCAGAACTTCCGCATCTGCGGTCCAACAGCCGCTTTTGCAACGTCGCACCACGGAAAATACATCACAGGTGAGGTTCTCACTTAATTCCTTAGAATCCGCTTCTGCGGTCCACTTCTCGCACCTGCGGGACTATTCCTATGCATCTGCAACTCCTATCCTGGCCCTCCTTTTCCGCATCTGCGGCATCCCCCATCGCATCTGCGACCTTGCACCTGCGGTACCCACTCCGCAGGTGCGGAAACAACAGAAGCAGCAACTTCAGCTGCCTTATTCCATTTCTAAACTCTCCGCTAACCATCTGAAATCATCTTGAGGCCCTCGGGACCTCAACCAATAACACCAACAAGTCACATATTAAACTATGAACTTAGTCGAACCTTCAGAACACTCAAAACAACGTCAATACACCGAATTACCCTCGGATTCAAGCCTAAGAACTTCTAAACTTCCAAATTCCGCAAACGATGCCAAAACCGATCAAATCACTTTCGAATTACCTGAAAGTTTACACACCCATCACAAATGACACCACAAACCTACTCCAACTTCCGTAATTCCAGTCCGACCCCGATATCAAAATTTCCACTACCGACCAAAATCGTCGAATTTCCAACTTTCGCCAATTCAAGCCTAATTCTACCACGGGCCTCCAAATTACATTCTGGACACGCTCTTAAGTCCAAAATCACCTAACGGAGCTAACTGAACCATAAAAATTCAAATCTGAGATCGTTTACTCATAAGTCAACATTCGGCTGACATTTCTAACTTAACTTTCTAAAATAGAGACTAAGTGTCTCATTCCACTCCAAAACCACTCCAGGCCCGAACCAACCAACCCGATGCAACATAATAAAGCTGAATAACACATAAAGAAGCAGAAATGGGGGAAACGGGGCTATAACTCTCGAAAGGACCGGACGGGTCGTTACATCCTCCCCCTCTTTAATAAATGTTTGTCCTCGAACGAGTCTAGAAACATACCTGGAGTCTCAAATAGGTGTGGATATCTGCTCCGCATCTCCCGCTCGGTATCCCAGGTGGACTCCTCCACAGGCTTCCCTCTCCATTGCACCTTTACCGAAGCTATGTCATCTGACTTCAACCTTCGAACCTGCCGATCCAAAATAGTCACCACGTCCACATCATAAGTCATATCACCCTCCAACTGAATCGTGCTGAAGTCCAATACATAGGACGGATCGCCATCACACTTCGGAAGCATGGAAACATGGAATATCGGATGCACATTCGACAAACTGGGTGGCAAAGCAAGCTCATAGTCCACCTCCCCTATCCTATGAAGCACCTCAAAAGTCACAATGAACTGTGGGCTCAACTTGACCCTCTATAAAACCTCATAACAACCTTCATGGTGATACCTTCATCATGAACTTCTCCCCTACCATGAAAGATATATCACGGACCTTCCTGTCCGTATGGCTCTTTTTCCTAGACCGCGCCGTGCGAAGTCGCTCCTGAATCAATTTCACCTAATCTAAAGCATTCTGCACCAAGTTTGTACCCAAAAGTCTAGCCTAGCCCGACTCAAACCAACCTACTGGAGATCTACATCGTCTCCCGTATAAAGCCTCATACGGAGCCATCTGAATACTCGACTGATAACTGTTGTTATAATCAATCTCTGCGAGTGATAGAAACTGGTCCCATGAACCCCCGAAATCCATGACACAACCGCGCAACATGTCCTCCAAAATCTGAACAGTGCGCTCAGACTGCCCATCTGTCTGAGGGTTAAAAGTTATGCTCAACTCAACCGGAGTACCTAACTCTCGCTGCACGGCCCTCTAAAATTGCAATGTGAACTGAGTACCTCTATCAGAAATGATGGAAACTGGGACACCATGCAGACAATCTCTCGAACATAAATTTGAGCTAACCGCTCCGAAGTACAAGTAGTTACCAACAAGAATGAAGTGTGCGTACTTGGTCAGCCGATCCATAATAATCCATATAGCATCGAACTTCCTCGAAGTCCGTGGGAGTCAAACTACAAAGTCCATGGTGATCCGCTCCCACTTCCACTACAGAATATCTAATCTTTGAAGCAAGCCACCCGGTCTCTGATGCTCATACATAACCTGCTGATAGTTGAGACACCGAGCTACGAACCCAACTATATCCTTCTTCATCCTCCTCCACCAATAGTGCTATCTCAAATCCTAGTACATCTTCGCGGCACCCGGATGGATGGAATACCGTGAGCTGTGGGCCTCCTCGAGAATCAACTCCCGAAGCCCATCCACATTACGCACACATATCCGACCCCGCATCCTCATCACACTGTCATCACCAATAATCACATCCCCAACATCACCTCGCCAGACCTTGTCCTGAAGAACGAGCAAGTGTGGTTCATCATACTAACGCTCCCTTATACGGTCATAAAGGAAGACCTAGAGACCATGCAAGCCAACACCCGACTAGGCTCTGAAATATCCAACCTCACAAGCTGGCCCGGTAAGACCTGAACATCCAATGCCAACGGTCTCTCTACTGCTGGAAGATATGCTAAACTCCCCAAACTCTCTGCTCGGCGACTCAACGCATCGGCCACCACATCGTCCTTTCTCGAATGGTATAGAATAGTGATATCATAGTCCTTAAGAAGATCCAACCATCTACGCTGATCCAAATTAAGATCATTCTGCTTAAACAGATGTTGTAGACTCCGATGATCAGTATAAATCTCACAATGAACCCCATACAAATAATGATGCCAAATCATCAAGGCATGAACAATGGCCGCTAACTCAAGATCATGCACCGGATAATTCTTCTCATGGGTCTTTAATTGGCATGAGGTGTAGGCAATCACCTTACCCTCCTGCATCAAGACACAACCAATGTCTATCCTCGAGACATCACAATACACGGTATAAGAACCTGAAGCTGATGGCAGAACTAACACTGGAGATGTGGTCAAAGCAGTCTTGAGCTTCTGAAATCTCTCCTCACACTCGTCCGACCACCTGAGTGGAGCGCCCTTCTAGGTCAATTTGGTCAAGGGCGAAGAAATAGATGAAAATCCATCCAGAAAGCAACGGGAATAAACCGCCAAACCAAGGAAGCTCCTAATCTCCGTAGCTGAGGATAGTCTGGGCCAACTTTGCACCGCCTCTATCTTCTTTATATCCACCTGAATACCCTCACTAGACACCACGTGCCCCAAGAATGCTACTTAACCAAGCCAAAACTCACACTTGGAGAACTTTGCATAAAGCTTCTCCTCCCTCAATCTCTGTAATACAATCCTCAAATATTGAGCGTGCTCCTCCTGGATACGAGAATATACCAGGATGTCATCAATGAATACAATAACGAAGGTGTCAAAATAAGGCTGGAATACATTGTTCATCAAAGGCATGAATGTTGTTGGGGCATTGGTCAGCCCAAAAGACATCACCAAGAACTCATAATGTCCATAACGAGTCCTGAAAGGCATCTTAGGAATTTCCGAATCTCGAATCTTCAGATGATGATACCCGGACCTCAAATCAATCTTAGAGAACGCACTCGCTCCCTGAAGCTGGTCAAACAAATCATCAATACAAGGCAAAGGATACTTGTTCTTGACTGTGACATTGTTTAACTGCCTGTAATCAATGCACATGGAACTATCCTTCTTCTTAAAAATAGAACAGGTGTACCCCAAGGTCACACACTAAGCCGAATAAACCCCTTATCCAGGAGTTCCTGAAGCTGCTCCTTCAATTCCTTCAACTCCGCTGGTGCCATACGATACGGTGGAATAGAAATGGGATGAGTGCCCGGCACTAAATCAATACCAAAATCAATATCTCTGTCCGGCGGCATGCCCAGCAGGTCTACAGGAAATACATCCGGGAAATCTCTCACCACCAAAACCGAATCGATACGAGGAGTCTCTGCACTAACATCCCTCACGAAGTCCAAATAAGAAAGACAACCATTCCCAACTATCCGCTTGGCCTTCAAGTACGAAATCACCCTGATAGGAACATAATCCGACGAACCTCGCCACTCAATCTGTGGCATCCCAGGCATAGACAATGTCACCGTTTTAGTGTGACATTCCAAAATAGCATGACACGCAGACAGCCAATATATGCCCAATATCACATCAAAATCAACCATACTAAACAGCAAAAGGTCTATTCGGATCTCCAAACCCCCAATAGTCACCGCACAAGATCGATATACGCTGTCCCAAAAAATAGTATCACCCACAGGAGTAGATACATGAATAGATGAAATAAGAGGCTCGCGGGGCGTATCCAAATAACGAGTAAAATATGACGACACATGAAAAAGTGGAACCAAGATCAAATAATACAGAGGCATCCCTGTGGCAAACTGAGATAATTCCTATGATCACAACATTTTAAGCAATAACATCTGGTCTGGCAAGGAGTGCATAGAGTCGGGCCTGACCGCCACCCGATCGGCCTTCCCTTCTAGGGCGACCCCTAGCTAACTGACCTCCACCCCGAGTTGGCTGGGCGGGTGGGGAAGTAACTGGTGTTGAAGCCGAAGGCTGACTTCTCTGCTGGGATGAACCTCCCGTAAGGCGGGGATAGAATCTCTTGATATGACCCATATCTCCCCACTCAAATCAACCTCTCCCAGTAAATGGCGGTGGGGACTGAAGGGAGCCCCGAGCATCGGGATACCTACTAGAAGAACCAGTCATAGATGAATCCTGAGCCGATGATGCGTGAGCCGAACTCTGAGCTAGAAGGGAACTGTGAGGGCCATAGCCAGAGATCCACCACGGTGACCTGGACGTGCTGACTGAGCATGTTTGAATGGACGCCTCTGTCGTGATGGAATTGACCTCCAGAAGGAACACCATAAAAACTACCAGATCCCCGAGGCCTCTTGGCCTCCCTCTCAACTCGCTCCTGGCGGCAAACTGACTCTATCTCTCGAGAGATGTCAACCACCTCCTCGAAAGAAGAACCAGACACCCTCTCTCTGGTCATAAGAATAAGTAGCTAATATGCGAGTCCATTCACGAACCTCCTGGTCCTCTCCCTATCTGTAGAAACCAACCAAACAACATGACGGACTAACTCAAAAAATCTCATCTCATACTGCGTCAGAGTCATATCATCCTGACGCAACTGCTCGAATAGACTGTGGCACTCTTGGTTGATTTCCCAATGCACACGCAAGTTTACGTGGCCGACAAGTAATATAGGAATTTAAGTCTAGATATCGTACCCACAAGGACTTGTGTAAACTACTTGCTAAATCACTCTAA
>ML326924.1:0-14124 GCA_005239505.1 Nicotiana paniculata
CAACCCAATACCGGTAAATAACCTCTTATCAAGAAATGTCTCGCTCTTACACTTTCATATACTACCGATGATGACAGAAACACGTAGAACTAAAAATCATTCGATCGATCAGTCAAACATGAAGCTCCCCCTCCCCAAACAGGAATTATATAATATTTCTAAGCCGACTCCCGATATTTATACTTCTAACTATGTTGTAGACAATTCTGACAATATTCATTATAGGTCCAATGACCTCTTCTGACATGACACATCAATACAATTCGAAGCCATAACCTGTGCAACTCGTGCATTCAACAACAACATCCCAACGTACTCAAATTATATAAAAGACTCACACGAGAGGACTATCCTGCCATTAATAATTACCCTCACAACATCATGCTAAAAGCCTGGCACACATCGTAAAAATCAAAACACATGAATCCAATACCAAGGGTCATACCCCTACATATCTCCGCTACACTGAGTGATCCCATCGAAATGCTAGTCCACAAGGAATACTTTAAGCCACCAGTAGATATCTTTACTTAGTCATTTGAAACTGCCAATGCCGTCAGAACTGAATCCTCCTAACTAAACCAGGATACGCAGGTCACCAACACCCGAGAGCATTGCTAGAAAACATATATAGAAAACTCCTTGTCATAATACTGCAATTCTCAACCTAGATTCACCACACGAGACCCAAGCATAAGACCATACAGTCTAAATCTCATAAGCCGTTGAATACTCTCCCAAACATCCCCAAACTGAAACCAATACAGCACATAATCGGGCAACCAACTAATCATTAGCAGATTCCCCCACTTGGCTCAAAGCCATAGATCAAAACAACAATAACCCACAATGCCTATACGCTATCACTGCCACAATACCACAGTGGGATTCAACTAAATCCTTCATAAGCTCATACATAACTCAAACCATTAAACATCCCATTCATGGAAGTCACAACCATCGGTGCACGGCTGATACCGAGCGCTCACGTGTGCGTTTGAATAGATGAAAGGAGTTCAAAGAATTACGCTTCAGGTTGAATCAATGGATTCGCACGACAAGAGTTCAAGAATGTGAGATTTTTCCTAAAGGTTGTGCAGCCTCTCGAAGATAAGTACAGACGTCTCCGTACCGATCCACAAGACTCTACTAAACCTGCTCATGACTGGTGAAACCTATTTAACCTAGCTATGTGATACCATCTTGTCACGACCCAATTTTGAAGTCGTGATGGCGCATGTCGTGGAACCAGGCAAGCCTCCCTTTTTAACTAAGCTAAATTTCATTTCCAGTAAAAATGTGATTTTTAAACGAATTTATTAATAATATCAAGAAAACTGAAATTTAAAACAATATTTGAAAACTAAATTCAAAACCTCCAACCCCGGATCCGGTGTCACTCGGTTAGGAGCTACTATAACATAAGTAAAGAAAAAGGGAAATAGACAACATTGTCTCCAAATAAAAGCAATAGGTGGAATAAATAAAGAGAAGGTGAGGTCGCGATCGCCAGCTGCTACCTCGACAACTCCAATAGAAACTCTGATCCGCTACTCAAAATCCGCTACCGGGTCCCGGTGTACCTGGATCTGCACACAAGGTGCAGGGGGTAACGTGAGTACACCAAATCAGAAGTAACGAACCCAAACTATGGGCTGAGAAGTAGTGACGGACAAAACCTCAATTATGTTACAATAAATAATATACAGAATTTAGACATGCTAACAGTTTATCAGGATGAGTAAATATGCCAAGTATGCCAATATATTCTACATGTCATCATAAAATATATGTTATGAAACCAGTATGGATATGCACATAGTGCTCACAGCTCTCCCACAGTGATCCAGTCAGTACTATATATGGCTCTCAGGCCCAAGGAAGTTCCATCCCGGAATATGCATAAACACCGGTGACCGTAGTCACTATGTACTGAGGAAAAATACCAGTCCAGCCTCCCACGGAGAAGATCCATCTCCGGAATATAACACTCGCACAATTTCCATATCCAGGGAAGATCCATCCCTCTCATAAACAAAGCTTCGGAAAATATCCATGCCAAGGGAAGATCCATCCCTCACATAACACATTAACTTCGGACAAGATCCATGACCAGGGAAGATCCATCCCTCATCACTGCGCTCTCTGGGGTGTGAAGACTCCGGAGGGGCCCTAGTGGCCAAAGCGCCATATCAAGCCAACGAAGGCATGATTTAAATATCGCTGCAGTGTGCAGTCCATTCTCATAACTGTCTCAATAACAGGATCTCGGCCTTACTCAGTCATTACTCTTCAGTCTCACTCACATGGATCACAAATGCCTCCATCAGCCCGAAACAATGATAAATATGCATGTAATTAACAATACTGAGATATGAAATGATATGTTATAACATGACTGAGTATATGACATCAAATAATCACGACATGAGACAACAATATACGACCACTCGGGTCTCAGCATTTCCGGCGTGAAGCCTAGCATTTATACTTAACATGATTTCTAACATGTTCACAATTACCACATTAATAGATGCACAAATATCATCATGGAATAATCACTAAGTGGGACCATCGGATAAGCCAGGCCATAAATACCCGGTGCACGCCCGAACACTCGTCACTTGGCATGTGCGTCACCTCAACAATAGTCATGAATCATTTAGCTCGGGGTTTCAAACCCTCAGAACCAAGTTTGGAAACGTTACTTACCTCAAAACCGGCTAAAATTCTATTCNGTCACCTCAACAATAGTCATGAATCATTTAGCTCGGGGTTTCAAACCCTCAGAACCAAGTTTGGAAACGTTACTTACCTCAAAACCGGCTAAAAACTATTCCGCTGTACCTTTGCCTCTAAATCCGGCCTCTGAGTGCTCCAAATCTACCAAGTTCAGATTTTTATCATCAAACTATGCTTAAGGTGTCAATCCCAATCGAAAAATATCAATTTAGCTCAAAACCCCGAATTTAGTCAAAACCCGACCCCCGGTACCGCATCCCGAATCTCAGAATTTTTTTTTCAGAAAAGTGTTCTTCATCCTCCCGCGATTCCGTACATATAAAGAACACCAAAATCGGAGTCCGTTTGACCCCTCAAATCGACCCCTAAAGGTCTCTTATTCTCAAGCCCCAAAATCCCATTTTTCTCTGTTTTTCATGAATTAAACGCTAACATTATGGTCTATAATCACCCATAAATGAGTTTTAGTAATCAAATTACATACCTCTAAGAAACCCACTGATTTTCTCCTTCAAAATTCGTTCAAAAACTCTCTTCCGCCCAACAATGGTGTAAAATAAGGTTCCAGTCGCGGAAGGGTTTACTTAAATATGCCCAGTGATTTCTTCACTGCGATCGCGGCAAAAGCCACGCGATCGCGGTTCACAGCAGTTCAACCTCACGTGATCTCAACCCAATGCACTCGATCGCGAAGACCAATTGACCTCACCCCCACGCGCCTGGTTAACTCTACGGGATCGCGACCTAGCTCACGCGATCGCACTTCACCTTCTTCCAAACCTACGCGATCGCAACCCGATTCACGCGATCGCGATGTACAAAATGTGCCTGGACCTCAAAGTGTTCCTGCGATCGCGATTCACAGATCCCTGCTGCACAAAAACTAGAAAACTAGCAATTCTCTAAGTCCAAAAATTCCTGTTAACCAACCGAAATCAATCCCGAGCCCCTCGGGATCCCAACCAAAGTTACCAACACATCTCATAACATCATTCAAACTTAGCTGCACTCTCAAAACACTAAAACTAACATCAAAACACCAAATTTACATCGGATTCAAGCCTAAGAACTTTGAAATTTCTAAAATCTACCAATGTTGCCGAAAGTATCCAAAACAACTCCGATTGACCTAAAATTTTGCAGACGTATCCAAAATGACATTATGAACCTTTTCAAACTTCCGGAATTCCATTCCAACCCTGATAGCCTATTTTCCACTGCCAACCAGAAATCACCAAAAACTAACTATCGCTAATCCAAACCTAATTCTGCACCGGACATCACAAAAATATTTTGAGCACACTCCTAATTCCCAAATCACCTAACGAAACTATCCGAGCCATAAAATCCGCATTCGGAGTTCGTTTCCCAAAAAGTAAACTCTCAATTGACTTTTTCAACTTTAAGGCTATTTTTAAGGACTAAGCGACTAAACTCTTACTACAACCATTCCGATTTCAAGCCTACCAACTCTAACACATCAATAACAATATAACCAACCTATGACAAGGCAATAACCATGATTATAATGCAAGTTCTACGTAACGACCGACCGAGTCGTTACATAATATTAGGACCTATGTGATATTTTGATATTTTATATGCCTAATGGTTAAACTTTATTTATTTTTTTTAATAATTAATTGCGCCTCCGAATTTCCTCTCGGTCCTCTCTTTTCACATCAGTTTCAGAGTTCAAAGAAGGAAAACCAATCATCACGTCTGTTCAACTGACACCCCTTCTTTTCCTGTACCCAACCATCAGAAACCCCTCTTTTAATCCCTGAAACCCTCTTTCAATCTCCATCATTCCCATTGCCTAGAAAACCTATCCGAAACTTTCTTCAACCAAAGTTCTTCCATGGCTAAACACTCAAAAAATCCCTCAACCTCTACCAGGAAAAGTACTCGCTCCAGGGCAAAAACCCCTTCCAGCCTCCAGAACAAGTAGACCTAGGGTCCGACCATTCAGAAGGTTTTGCCTCCTCTCAGGCGGAACTCTCAGATAATTCTCATACTTTAGGAGAAAAAGCCCTAGGAAAAATACCTTTGGAAGAACCTCCTGAATCCTTTACTCCAAAGAAATCGAAAATAGATCTCTCCAACTCTTTAGAGTCTGACCTAAATTTATGGGATTCTCCAAACAAGGATTTTTTTATTGCTCTGAAAGACAAGTCAATTGCTCATGGAAGGGTAGTCGACCTTGATGACATAGAAGCCCTAAACTGTAAGGTAAAAGATCTATTTGTTTATCAAGGCTGGTCAAAATTCTTTTCCGTTCCCCCTCCTAAAGTCTATGAACCCCTAGTGAGAATGTTTTATACAAATCTTCGTTCTAGTAATTCTGACAAGTTGGAATCCTTAGTGTTAGAAAAGCACTTTGTTCTTGATTGTGCCATGTTTGACTCAATTTTTCAGTGTAAGTGTTTTGGTTTTCCCATGGTTTTCAAAAATTCCTGGCCCGATGATTTTGAAATCACCTTTGATCAAACAGCACGTTGTATTGCTGAGTGTTCATCTTAATCCCTCCCAAACCAGTTAGATCCAAGTGATGTTAGCTTTGAAACTCGTGTTCTAGCCCAAATTGTTGCAACTACTATGCTTCCTCGTACTGGCTCTTTCTCCACCATCTCTCAAAGAGATACCTTTCTTGTTTATTTTCTTGTGACAAAACTCAAGATCAAGCTGTCCTCCTGGATCATAAATTTTATGATTGAAAGTGCAAATGATCTTACCAGTCTGCCCTATGGAATGTCCATCACTCACATACTGGAAGCTCATAATATTTCTATCTCTGAATATCCCTTCGTCTCTGTTTCAAAATCTTACAATTCTAGGGCATTTGCTAGTATGGGATATGTGTGTGTGAAGGGCTCCTGGGTTAAGAAACAGAAAGGTGAGTTCAAGCATGTTCAACCTGATCCAAAAACCAAATCCTCTGCTTCCTATCACAATCCTAGTAATCCTGACCTTGCTGAGAAACTGATTGCCATTGGCAATCAACTGTCCACCATCAAAGATCTTCTTGCTGCTACTCAGTCCACTGTTGGGGACATTCATTCAATCTCCAAAGAGACATGGTCTGATGTTTTAAAGATAAGAGTTGCAGCTCTCAAAGTTAGGAAAAACGAAGTCAAGGCATTCAAAGGAGATACACGACAGGCTTGATGGAGTGACTGTCTCAGCCAATGCTAGCTTTGATCAACTGAAGGAGGCGATTTACAACGCTCTTACTTATTTCTTACGTCGTTAGTGTGGAAGTTTTAGACAATATTTTTTGCCGTGCTATTTGGGACTGGATAACCCGTTGTTGGATGATTTTTTTTCTTTCTTTTCTTTTGCTATAACTGTGCATGCATATCATGTTTCTTATGCTACAAATCCTGGTTTAGTATATTGTTATTTTATTCTCTCTTTGAGTATGTCAAAAAGGGGAGGAAGATATACATATATTTGTGCAGGAACATCCATTGCAGAGGGAGTCGACTATAGATATTACAGGAGAAGTCGACTAAAAGAAGTAGTCCCAATGGCACCTCTTCAGGGGGATTCATAGATCTTACAGAAGAAGACTAAAGGAAGTAGTCCCAACGACACCTATTGAGAGGGAGTCAACTGCACTCATTAAGGGGAGTAAAATACAGGGAAGTTAACTGATATTTACATATATTATTTTTTTTGTCATCATAAAAAAGGGGGAGATTATTAGGTTTTAGTTTTAATGATGAAAAATAATATAATTGCTTTTGGTGTAAGGACTCAAGGAAATCAACCAAGATCGAAGTGCACAAAAAGAAATAATCAAAGCTGAAGGAAGAAATCAATCAAAGATTGAAGCAATTGAAGATCCGGCAAGAAAATCAATCCGATATTGATTGAAGCGGAAAAGAATTATTGAAGATCCAGAAAGATAATCAATCAAGTAGCTATTACTGGAAAGATCCAGAATTAAGGAGCAAATCTGGCGCTATCAAGACCTATAGATGAAAAGCTATCGAAGTCCACTCATCAAGGAAGAGCAACGGCAGTTAACCTTATTCTTGGAAAGAATCAATTTCTTTCCAAGGATCAAATCTCTTGAGTTGGCAAATCTCTTCGGTAATGGCCTCCTACAAAATATTAATAAAAATCTTAAAAGAAAATACTTCTTAAATGGTTGGAGAGCCACATCATTCGCAAACATATCAGCAGCAAATATGTGGTAAGACTGTTTGATTCTGATTATTAAAATATACTATGACACTGCAGCAATTTAAAGCTTGAAAGATGGCAAAGTAGTAATAGGACTTCTAGTGGGCAATGCAACAAAGTAACATCTTAAAACCTCAAATTAGTCCAGATAGAAAGTTCTAATTACGTGTTCTCGATCACTCTTGAGTTGGTTTCTGAGGGGTCAGTTTTGCCAATAACGCCTTATTATAAAAATGCTTATCATCAACATAATACTAAGTTTCCATTGACCTCGAATGTCACAAGTCGTTCTTTGGTCTCATCAGGAGGCCTGATATCTGCAAATTTAATAGTCTTTGGAATCTAAAATGCCCGCCAAGATATCATCTCCACATCAAAAGAATCTGAACCTCAATTTGTGAATATAGGGGCTATCCCTCCAGTGATTATATATAGCAGTATAACCAGCAAATGATACAATATATAAGATGTCAGTACGTATTTTTAATTAGTTCCGGAAGCACAGAAGGAGGCAGTTTTGGAGCTAGGACAGGCATTACAGTGGCAATGAGGCAGAAACTTGAAAGGCAGAGTAGCTTAACCATCTTGATCTCGTTTGAGACAGGACCATAGTAGACAAATTCACCATCCTTTTCGTCACTTCCTGCTTCTTCTCCTTTACAAGGCCCTTTGCTGATCTTGTTATCTTCTTGTGCTGTTGCAGACTGTGATAGCCACCTTTTATGGACAGCAGCAATCTGTATCGCACAATTACGGTCTGCTAATTTGGTACCACGTACAAGTGGCCAAGTTCCATAACTAGCCAGATGACCACCTGAAAATTTAATGAGGAATAAAAAGCAGACAGCTTAATTCAGCACAGTCAAAACAGATTCAGATATCGCAGCAGTATAACAAAGATTTTCTCTCAATGGAGTTGTGAATCTCAAAAACAATAATAACGAGACCTAACTCATCTTCAGGGGCGGCCCGACGAGCTTTGTGGCCTAAAGCCAAATTTTATGAGGGGCCTTAACTTTTTTATATATATAAAAAATTTATTTATTTATTTGAAGTCTATTTTTCTAGCATTTCTTAGATACAAAGTTATTAATAATTTTCTTATAGTCAATAACTCCTAATAAGTCTTTCTTAATTGATAATATAGCTAATCTATTTAACCTTTTTTGAGATATTGTAGATCTTAGGTAAGATTTTATCGATTTTAATTTTAAAAACTTTTTTCCGTTGAAGCGACGGTAACAGGAGTTATTAACATTATTCCATAAGCAATATAGGCATTGGAAAAAGAATCAAATCTTTTTATTTGTTTGAGTGTATCAGTTAAGCTGTTATCTTCTAATTGTACTATTTTTCTTAATAATTTTAATTCCGAAAATAAATCTAAACCATCAATATCGAATTGATTATTATGCTTTAAGGAACATTCAAGATTAAAGTAATATTTTTTTAAATTTCTATCATCGGTTGATCTTAATTTTTACCGCATAGAAAACCAAAAATATTTTCATATTCTTCGAATTGTTCGAATCTTTTTTGAAGTGAAACAAATAGCATTGTCTACTATGTATAAAGTAACCAACTCCAAAGGACTCTTCGAAGATTTTGAGATTTTATCATCAACATTCTCGTCAAATTGTTACTTCATATATATTACACGTTTCTTATGAACTTCGGGTTCGATATTCATTTCAAGTGCAATTTTCTTGGCAGCAATCATAGCGGTTACAAATCCGTCTTCTTTATACTTGTTAAAGAAAGAAATCAAACTTTTTCACTTCACATAACATATTTAAAACTTATACATAATCTATTAGGTGTAACAAAAAAATAGGTCCCCCACAAATATGAGGCCTGAAGCAATTTCTTTACTTGCTTTATGGAAGAGCTGCCCTTGCGCATCTTACTTCATGTATAGCTAGTATCTAGCAGGATATGATTTTCACAAATGGTCATATAACTATGACTTTTTTTTCATCAAAGTCATATAACTTTGTTTTCTCACATAAAAATCATATAACTTTATTTTTTTCAATAAAGTCATATAACTTTGTTTCCTCACAGAAAAATCATAAAACTTTCACTAACTCACACAAAAATCATAGTGATCAGAAAATAAATTTTCCAGCACTATTTTCTTATTTTACGCTTTTTAATTTTAAGTCTAATGAATAATTACCTAATTAAAATAGATGAAATATGAGTATATTTTTAGCCGCTTCTCAAAATAATAGCCGATAATATATATATATATATATATATATATATATATATATATATATATATATATATATATATATATATATATATANCAAATCCAATTAGTTTTGGCCGGTCAGTTAATTTTATATTTTTCAATTAAAATAGAAATGACCCAACCCAGTCTGACCCAATACCCATATATATAAGTTAAAATAATACAAAAGTGAATTCTTTCCCCATCAAAGAAATTTGATTTGGAATGCATGAGATTATAACAAAATAAAATAAAAAGATAAAAGTTATAATTAGAGAGCACTTGAAATAAAAATGCTATTAATTTAAATAAAAATCTTGAAAAGAAAAATAAAAGAGAGAAGTATCATATTTTTGAAGGATTTACTATTCACTTTTAATATTATATATATATATATATATATGAGTATTGGATTGGGCGGGCCAGGTCGGGTTGAGTCGTTCTTATTTTAATTGGGCAACTATTTATTAGACTAAACATAAAAAATAAAAAATTGTAAAATAAGAAAATACTACCCGGAAAAGTTATTCTCCGACCACTATGATTTTTGTGTGAGTTAGTGAAAGTTTTATGATTTTTGTGTGAGAAAATAAAGTTATATGACTTTGGTGAAAAAAAAATCACAGTTACATAAATTTTGTGTGAGAAAACAAAGTTATATGACTTCGGCGAAAAAAGTTCATAATTAAATGACCATTTGTGAAATTTACCCATACAATTATCGTGAACGAACATTTTCTCTTGATAAATAGTTGTGACTGGGGGTGGCAATTTGAGCCCAAACCTATCCAACACGCCCAGAGATTAATGGGTTGTGCTACAAATATTTTAGCTCATGGTTTATTTGGGCTGAGTCATTTTTATAGCCCATTCTGACTCATGAAGTAGCTCAAATACAATTCATGAAGCTCACCCAAAACAAATGAATCTCAACCCAACTTATTTATAAATTTACTTAGTTGCCCCATCATTAGTTTTTGTATCTAAGTTTAAAAATGAGAATCAAGGTATTTAAGTTTTAGTGTAAATATGAATAATTTTGTAATTGAGTTGTGGTGAAATTTACTTATTTAGAAATAACATAAAAGATATTTTTCAACTTACAAATTTTAAATACTAATTTGTTATTTAAGAAAATATATTTTGATTCTCAAAATACTAATAGTATTTATTTACCTTTTATACATAAGTGTATAAAAGGTAAAAGCCTTTGTTTATGTAAGATGGGCATAGTTCTAAAACATGTGTCAAGTTGAGTGGGTTGGGTTATGACTCATTGCTTAGACCATCTTGACCCAGCTCATTTTAGCCCAAGTACACTTTGGGTTGGGTTGGGCAATGACCCATTTATTGACCTAACCCATCTTGACCCGCTCAAATTCAGTCCAACCAACCCATTTGCTACCCCTAGTTATGACATAGTTTAACTGTTAATTCATTTTATACAAGGTTATTCCCTATAAATTGGATATGAATCCGCTAAGGTGTAGAGAAATAATGTTATGACCCAAAAGTTATTAACTAAATAAGTGTAGCTAGCGGGATTCGATCTTGAATAATCAGGGAGAGGATTAACTAATCACAAAATCGAGGGCTCGGATAATTAGTTACTTAGTGAAGCTCAAGGGACCAGATTCTGCCAGCCGGCGAGCAGCTTGTTATTTAACTAACAGACTCTGCAGAAAAGAGCAACGAATACACGGCATTTCCCTTCTCTCACTTCCTCCCAAATTCTCTTCTTCGTGATTCCTTTCTCCTTCTTCTCTAACCCAGTCTTACATGTCTATAGTTTGTTGATATCCAATTTTTCCTCAAATTATCTTTAATTTGCATATACACCTCCAAATCAGACTTTCATAGCAACTGGTATTTTTTCATAATTTTTCATATTTTATTAATTTCTTTTCCAATTTATTCAATATTTTAAATTAAATAATTATGCATAAATTATATTTAAAATAATTTTAAAATATTTCTTAGCTCAATATATCATTTTTGATCCTATTAGGATTTAATTATTTCACAAATTAGCTAATTTGGCCTTATTTAGCTATAATTACACAATTTTTGCAGTTATAACCTAATTGTACATTTTATACCATTTTAATTCAATAGTTTTTCATTTTATATTTTAAATATTACTTAATTACCTTAATTTTACCTATTTAGACTTATTTTTATTTTATGTAATTGTTAGCTATTTTTATTTGATTCTTTATCTATTTAATTGGGTATTTAATAATTAGCCCCTTCCTATTTTAATCCTAGCCTAATTAATCCGGACCCCTAACCCATTTCACTAGTCCAATACCCAATCTAGATAACCCAAATAACCTAGTCCCAAAAGCTTAGCCTACCCGACCCAATCCCCATTTAATCTGAGTCGTTGATTATTTCAAATCAACGGCCCAGATGGACCCTTACCTAATTTAACCCTAAACGGCTACCCCCCCCCCATCTCTCATNGGTTCTCACCTCTCCTCGACCCTATGGCTCCGCCTTCCATGTATGTGTCACCGATGGAGTATTTCAAGTGACCCTGAGTCAATACACTCCCACCTCCGGTCTCATGCCATGTTTTCCGGCCTCCTATGGTCGTTCGAGTAAGGTTCTTGCATTTTCCGGCCCCAAACGCCGGTAATATCTAAGCCTCTTCTCTTTTTGGGTTTTCTCTAGAAACCCTAGCTTTAAACTGTCTGATCTTTTCAGATCTGTGACGGTTCTAAGCCTTTTTTAATGTTTTCATATGTTTTCCTCGAAATAATCTTTATTTTTCAAACGGTTTCCTCACTCTGAAGTTTGGGTTTCTTGACCCCCTTTTTAAAATGGTTTTCTTCTAATTCTTAAGGATTTCTACTGAGTTTTTGAGCGATTCTCTTATACTTTCTTGTTGTCTAAGTTAATATGCTGAAAAGCCCTAATTTTTTCTAGTCCGTCTCTGATTATGTGTTTATGTGTGCTCGTCTGTTGTGGAACTGTCTATGTATTCTCTGAGTTCTATGCTTTAATTTTGTTGCTAGGGTTTTAATTCTCTACTGTTTCTGTGATTTTCTTGCTTAGGGTTCTTTGATTTACGTGCCTATTTGTGTTTAATAAGCCTGATTATTCATAGCTTACCTAATACTCTGATGATTCTGTGCATCTCTTCGAATTTATGAGTTTGTATATGTTTTCCTTAGAGATTTTTACTGATTTTGAATTACTTCCTTATTTGTGAGATGCTTTCCTTAATTAGCACTGATTCCTTGTGATTTTAAGTCTCATCTGTGATTCTTTGACTGATTATTTTTAGAACTAAATTGTATTCTACTTTATTTATGTGCATAAAAATATTTTCGAATGTTCAGTATATATTTTCCTTACGTGAGACATTATGTATTTGGTACTTATTATATGTTACATGTTTTTACTACTCATATTGGGGTAAATCAGTTTATAATTGATTCATTTCCCTTATTTAACTCTGATTGTCCCGTTTGAACTTGATTCCCTAATTAAAGGGAGTCCAGGTCTCTAATTGATACTGATTGAGTATTATTTTCATAATTATGTTAGACTAGTACTGCTTACCTTATTTCTTTACTTGTTTTTAAAACTATAAATATTGTAGCATAGACACAACTCACACAAAAAAAACGAACAATACATTGTTCTGAACTCTCTCTCACACACATATACATTATCTCTTGTTATTCTTGCTGGTTACTTGCTATTCTCAGTTGGCTGCAAGCCAAGACTGAGAAACTATACACTCTACTACTCTGCACTCTACTGTTCTTCACTCTACTGCTCCTCAGTCTACACTTATTCTCTCATTTAACTGGTATATTTTTCAGTTAACTTAAAGCATCAAAAACAACATGCCTCTTTTAATATTGCAATTCCTTTTGTTTCTATTATGCTTCTACTTGCGGTTCTGCTGTCTTCCTTGCAATAGCATGCCAATTTGTTATTTTACCAATGTGATTATCCTGTTCCCTTTAGTTTCAGCATGTTTTACTGCCTTCTTATATGTTCCACTAGGACTCTGCCTTACCCCTGATCCCCAGCACACTATAAGCATGTATTTGTGTCACTTAGTTACATGTAATTCTGAACATATGTTGTAACCCTTTCCCCTGGACATGTGTGTA
This sequence comes from Nicotiana paniculata, assembly GCA_005239505.1. Taxonomy (NCBI): domain Eukaryota; kingdom Viridiplantae; phylum Streptophyta; class Magnoliopsida; order Solanales; family Solanaceae; genus Nicotiana; species Nicotiana paniculata. The sequence goes on from ML326924.1 coordinate 13,303, forward strand.
ACTTTTTTTGTTATGTACTTCCTCTTTGGCATCCCTCAATCTGATTTCGTTAAGTTTCTGGCCTGAACATCTTTATGAAAACTGTTATGTGGTTGTTAAATTTCTGTGATACTTTAGTATTTCTCTAGTATTAACTTGTATGCAAATCTGCTTCATGAGCAGCCTACTTGTCCCCAATCCCCTATTCCCTGTTTGTGACTGCTTCCCTGTACTATGCATGCTGATGTGGTTCTGAGTTGTTGATTTTCCTAATCCCTTTCTTTCAAACTGTTTTCACTAAAAGAAAAATCTCATGTTCTCCAAAACTTATTTCCAACTACTCATTTTCAAACTGTTTTCCAACTCAACTCTTTCAAAACTATGTCAAGCCCTCTCACTATACTCCTAGACCTTTAAGTTTTGCCCCCTTAGTGTGAGCATTGATTTGGGACCCTTGAGCTCCCTCTGAACTTTGACACACAAAGACTGACCATTCCACACTGCACTTACTCAATTTGCTTATGAAAATCTGGGTGTGAGCACTGCCCGGGATCCCTTGAGATCCTTAGGGAACTCTGACACACCTGGATTTGTATGAAAGGCTGTGACTAATGGCAATGAGGATTCTGGAGATTCTGGGCCTATCAATAGGCTCCCTATAGCATAACTTCTTCTTTTTCTAATTTTAATTATGTAATTTATACAAATGGCCCATAATAACTACTTGTAAATAACTCTGGGGATGGATAGCGGAAAGGGAAGGGGTGACTATGCATGCTAATGCGAGACTAAATTGCATAGTTTTACATGTGATATACCTTACATTTTATGTGCATTAATGAT
>ML326926.1:0-12195 GCA_005239505.1 Nicotiana paniculata
TCATGGGTCAATGCACATGTATGAAATGCATGAAAAGTACGTAATAATCTCAATATTTCTTCCAGATAAACTTTTCCAACTGCGTATTATTCTGACAACCCATGAACAGAAAATAATAATAATTCTCATGGGGAATCAAGAATATAGACACCCCTACTATTTCTATGAATAGAGTAATTTATAGAAACTGTGTATTTGCTCATTTCTTCAGTATAATTTGGACCATGCCAAAAGGAAGAAGGGATAGCCTTAACATATCTGAGTCGATTCTCTTGAGAAGAATTACACCGTACTCCGTTAATATTGCAAAATCTCACGTTAATTTGAAAGCTTTGGCGCAGCTTATACATTATATAATATGCATTTGCGTATTAGAAGGTTTGAACGTGCTTTCAGTGTAAGAGAATCTTGTTGGACCTTTAAGTTGAAACGTAATTTTCCTAAAATTTAATGGACTCTTTCGGAAGAGGTGTAGTGAATGAATTCTAATTTTTGAGATTGTTATCTTTAGTTTAGGTGGGTCCCTTATTGAAATATTGGTGTCACCTTAAGGTGTGACACCTTTCCCATTTTCATTATTAGTCATCAAGAAAGCTTAGGGAGCTTACCGCGTTGGGGGTGGGGGAAATTTTAATTATTATCTACTAATCTATTAATTAACTAAGTAATAGCTCGTTACCCGATAATTAATCAATTATCCACATAATTAAGAATTACCTCAACTTAAAATACTACTCACTGTTAATGCACTTTATAAATTTTACTATCATGTCCATGTGGTACCTTGTATGGCACTAGTCCATAAATACCGGGTATTTTAGCTCGGGCCGTATTTTATCCCAAAATATAAAATTTTAACAAAACTCATTTTATTTGATTCGTTTACCCTTTGTCCATCACGACACTTACTTATGGCTTGTTATAAATAGCATAAATGTGTATATCCTCAAGATAGTCTCATCCCTGAGTCTAGGTCGATTAATTGAAGACTAAACTTTAACATACGAAAATGCAAGATGTAACATCTCATTTTTCGAGATTCCATCCATTTATTTATGACGTACATTCACGTACGAAAAAAATATGGAGTGTAACCTCATTCCCCCCTTTGGAACATTCGTCCTCGAATGTTGACTGATGCACTTATCGTTTTCATAATTTATGTCTTCTGAATACTTTAGTACTCTCCTTGCCCTAGGCACTGTTCTTCGAGTAATTCCAAAGGCCAGCACATTCCCCCTTTTAGACCTCTTTCTCACACCATGACTTACGGTCGGAATCCTTTCAATCTCGTAACTATTGTTACCTTTTATCATGCAGCCTGTACGACTTTGACCTTGTAAGTGCGCCTATGCGAATCTTCTCCCCTTTTTTCCTCCAACCTTTGGCCAATCTCTAGGCCTCACTTTGTAAACATATACATAGCTTCACAAGATGTCCTTCTGGGCATTTATAGGTATACTTATGTCCTTTGCTCGATACTTTGTAGAACTTGCGAATATGGTCATATCTTATTTCATAAGTCTGGTTATCCATTCATATGACTTTGCTGCATTTCCATGGGTTATACTATACCATATTTTTTTTTTGTTTACTTCAATCTATCTTTACTGAGGTATGCTTACCAAGCTCCCAGTTACTTTTTTTACCTATCCTTTAGGTATAAATCTCAGTCCTTCAATGCTCCTTCATTACCGTTCGCCTTAAGAATCATGGCCTAATCTCATGTCATACTTTGTAACTTGTATCTGACCATTGTTGACTCGCCTCAATGTTGATCTAGAATCCTCTACTTGAAGACTTGAAACTTCTTACGCAATACATTGCCGCTAGGGATTATGTTGCATTGGGGAATATTTGAAGTGATTTCCATGATCATATTTCATAGTGTCTCAATGTGATTCACCTTATGGGGGTATCCTAATTTCGTGCCGCCAGTGAAATCTTTTCTCCTTCTCTTCTTCTATTTTTTTTTTTTTTTTTTTTTTTTTTTTTTTTTTTTTACAAATCATTATTCAAATGAAGGTCCAAACGTCATCCTTTATCTGTCACAATTATACCCTCATTTTATTACTAGGCCAACATTTCATTCTTTCTAAATGCTATTAATCTTAGATTACTTTGAGTTCATTCAGGCTATACTGAACTTTCTCTTGTTTTCATGGACTTAATCTTGAGGACTTATCCATTCTCGTCAACTTTTCACTTGCCTTTCCTCCTCCTTACTCATGTTTCCTTAAAATTTTGTTGTTCTACCATACATATTCATATATAAACTTTCCTTCAACTTGCTTGCATCATAGATTTTCTTATGTTATTCTGGAATTTCAAGCGAAACATCACATCATCTCCAAGTTTTCTCTATTCTCTTAACTATATCTCTCAGTACTTAGAAATCATAGGCTGGAAGACATGCCGCCGATGATGCCGCTATCATTCCCGGTTATTGGACTCCCGTGCTTATAGTCTTCTATCTAAAATATGGACTATTCACAACTTTCTGCATTTGAGTATCTCGTACGTTGTTCACTTTTACCTTATTTACTTAAAATATCGTATCATATCTTTTATCTCCTTCATAACCTCCCTTCCACCTAGGTGTAATTCACATCCATAACTTGAAGCTCTATTATAATACTCGCACCTCTCGTACATACACAATCGGGTGGGAGCTTCGTACTGACTTCTTATGAGACTGGTACTTCTTCTAACTGGCTTCCTTGTAGAGCCATTATATATTATGATTGTTGTGTTATTTCTCTTGAACATCTGATATTAAGAGTGATTCTGTCATGTTCTCCAGTACAACTTCTATAATTTTTCTAGGTACAGTAATCAGACTCCTGATCCGTAGGCTTAAGCTATTTTCCGATCCGTGGCTCATGGTATCAGTTATTACCTTAGCCTTTCATGGGCGTTATGGAATATCCATGATACAATTTTCTAACAATTCAACCCTTTGTCTATGCCCCGTGCTCAATTCTTTCTTTTAACTTATACCGGAGTCTTCTATGGATGTATGATTGTCAACAAATATGCTACCTGGATAATGCTCCAAAATCTTGAGTGTATCCATAGCGTACTAACCCTGGATCTTTGATCAAATAATTCTTCTTTCCATCTTAGCTTTCTTTCAACGTAAGCTATTACTTTTCCTGGTCTTTCTGCCCCCTTGTTGCATCGTAGCTTATCTTAGTGCCCAAACTTGCTAGAGTTTTCATACAACTCATATGATCTCGAATATTACTTTTAATTCTTACTTCCCATTCATTATCCACCGTAGGTTCCACTTTCCTTTGGAATGCTTACAATGTTGTTGCGAGATTGTTATTATACGACCATTTCCTCTTTAGGTCGTTGTGCTTAGGTTGAAGCCTTCTTTCTTATCTCCTCATCTAGTCTTTCGTTGTAGTACTTAGGGAGAACCATTGACTCTCGTAAAGTTGTGAGCTTATTACGGACCTTTTTTATGTCCTTACTTGCCTATAATCATCCATAGTTGCTTACTTCCATGCTCTTGTGCTTGTATGGTTGCTTCTAAACTGATATTTTGACTGCCTTCCTAGTGGCACTTTCTTTTATCCCTGTAACAATCATACGTATCTTTAACTACCCCGACTCTTATTTGAATATATTTCAAGTATTATAATGATATTCTTCGAGGCTGAACTCTCCATGTTGGGTTTTACTATGTTTATCTCACACGATTTGATGATTCATCTATAACCTCCTGTTTAGCCATAATTGGGATCTTCCTGACCAATTACTAACTACACGTTGGCCCATTCTCATATCAATATTCCTCGTAATATTTCTTGGGTTACAACCTTTTTCTTAACTTACGTCTCGCACTGGCTCCTTATTTATTAATAACAGCTCGGGCACGAACCTTTACGTCCTCTCCTTAACGTCGTGCTTGCACAATATTCTTGAATCGTAGCGTAGCTGTAAGATTTGGATAAGTGCCATCTCATTCCTCTTTCATTTATCACATTCTTCCTTTACCATTTCATAGTCACTAGAACCACTTAATTCTGGCGTAATGCCACATTACTCCATATTCCCCCCTTTAGGGATGTACTAAAAGATGAAGCCACGAGGATCTAACTATATATATTTGACATCTTCATATTTGGCGTCGTTTCTCAACATCAATGATCCTTACTTGCCTTGCGGCAATTCTTCTGTACCAAGGATGAAAAATTCCCTTACTCGCGAGGGTGACACTTAGCGTAACTGGCACATACAGTCTCTTAAGCTTAACTTTTCTCACATTGCTTGATCTAGGAAGTGTCTCCCCGAATGACTATTCTCTGTATTCATCGTGAATCTTCTTCTGTGGTCCTTTCTATTACTTCCGGAACGAAATCTGAAATTCCCATGATGCCGACTATTATCAACCACTCAGTCCCTAATTCATGTTTAGTGTATCTTGTTCACCAATCCATACTTGTTCTATTATTCTGGGTCTAACTTTTTCTTTTTTGGTAATTGCATTAGAGTTGGTAATTTATTTCTCGAAATAAGGACATGACTATATTGTATAGCCTATACTCTTTTGTTGTCCTAAGGCCTATCACCTCTCGTCTCTTCCTTCACTTGACTATAGATTGTGTAACTGTCATCTTTTTTATCTACCATTGTCCTCCATATATCATATCTTACTCATAATGCTTTATCAACTCTTTTCGTATTTCCCGTTAACATTTATGCCTATCACTTTGTTCTGAAAACTCGAACAAAACGTTGTTTTTTCTTTTAGCTCCCCTTTGTTCCATCCAGTGGCTCTTTGGGTTACTTAACGTTCTCGCACTACTAGGGACGCGAGCCATACTAAGGTAATATTTATCCCTTCAAGGCTTCCAATGTTTATCTTTATAGTACTCATATCTAGTTGTACTATCTTAGAGTGCGCCATCTGGGTGTCTCGCAAGGAGATCTATTAGTACATTTGCAACATTCTTCAGAAATATCAATTAACGCAAACAATCAATTCACCATTTTGGGCTACCCTAACCCTAGCCAGATCCTGATATCCAGTCCTTTTCTTAATCTACATATGTTATCCCCCAATAAGGTATAACTGAGATGGGGGTGGCCAATTATACATACCTCTGTTACTATTGAGGGTAACTCATAATGCTTATATTTTTCTGCCGGAACTGTAATACTGATAATCTTCATTAACTGGGTGCCTCTACCCTTCTTCACCTTGCTTCTTTTACTTGCTGAAACTTATGTCTCCCTCCTTATTCCTTTTTACCGTAAGAGTGGATAGGCATTCTTGCCTTAGGGATCCTTATCAAGAAGCTTACATATCTTAGTATACACATGATTTTCTGAATACCTCAAATTCATCCATCATAAGCATGATGAAAAAACTGAGTTCCTCTGACTCAATTCTTCCACAACTATATCTCTTACCAACCGTCTTTCTAGATGTAGGTATTGTCTTATTACGAATAGAATAGAATTTCGAAATTTGAATTCTTATAAGTGAGCTCTACCACACGATATAGAGTAAGAAGAAAGAGTGACAATCCTAAATGCCCTGTAGCCTCCTGCTTATAAGTGTGGTGCATGGCACACCCATAAACAAGACTCTACTAGACACGGCTTGTATACTCCCTAGGACAGAACTGCTCTGACACCACTTTTGTCACGATCCAAACCATGGGTCGCGACGGGCACCCGATACATTACTCGACCGAGTACCAACGTAACGTATCTTTCTTATTACATTATCATATACACGTGACATACGGGCCTAATAGGCCAACATAATCATTTACAAACTCAAAAGGCCGTACAATCTTTCACGTATAAAATATCATAACGGTCGGGATAGAGTCTCGCCATACCAAACAATACCCGTCTAAATCATACTAACCAAACAAGCGACTCTGAAGCAAATGGAGCGCACCAACATCTTCCGCTGAGCTGATAGCCTACTTGGAGGGCTCTCGACCTGTCTATCGGGACCTGTGGGCATGAAACGCAGAGTCCCCAGGTAAAAGGGACGTCAGTATGAATAATGCACCGAGTATGTAAGGCACATAAATAAATACATAAAAGACATGAAAGAGATATAGAGTAATTGACTCAACCTGTATGTCTGGATAACTCTGAAAATAATAAATCACTTTTAGCATCATGCATATGCATATGAATGCCGTGTCGTGCATAGATATATGTTTCATAACATCATCAGCCTCTGAGGGCATCACATCATATCATATTGGCCACTGTGGGCAAAATCATCATCGCATACCAGCTGATCAGGTGGTGGTGCGTATATAACGCCATAACCTTTCCCATATCCCATATACATATACATACATATATATGAGTATATAACTCCGTTTGAATCATATATATACACATACATATATATGCGTATATAACGCTGTTTGAATCATATTTCAGCCACTGTGGGCAACATCATCATCATATACCAGTTGATCAGGTGGTGGTGTGTATATTACGCCGTAACCTTTTCCCATATCCCATATACATATATTTAAATATATGTGCGTATATAACGCCATCTGGTCATGGGTCAATGCGCATGTATGAAATGCATGAAAAGTACGTAATAATCTCAATATTTCTTCCGGATAAACTTTTCCAACTGCGTATTATTCTGAGACCCATGAACAGAAAATAATAATAATTCTCATAGGGAATCAAGAATATAGACACCCCTACTATTTCTATGAATAGAGTAATTTATAAAAATTGTGTATTTGCTCGTTTCTTCAGTATAATTTGGACCATGCTAAAAGGAAGAAGGTATAGTCTTAACATACCTGAGTCGATTCTCTTGAGAAGGATTACGCCGTACTCTGTTAATATTGCAAAATCTCACGTTAATTTGAAAGTTTGGGCGAAGCTTATACATTATATAATATGCATTTGCGTATTAGAAGGTTTGAACGTGCTTTCTGTGTAAGAGAATCTTGTTGGACCTTTAAGTTGAAACATAATTTTCCTAAAATTTGATGGAATCTTTTAGAAGAGGTGTAGTGAATGAATTCTAATTTTTGAGATTGTTATCTTTAGTTTAGGTGGGTCCCTTATGGAAAGATTGGTGTCACCTTAAGGTGTGACACCTTTCCCATTTTCATTATTAGTCATCAAGAAATCTTAGGGAGCTTGCCACGTTGGGGGGAGTGGGGGAAATTTTAATTATTATCTACTAATTTATTAATTAACTAAGTAATATCCCGTTACCCGATAATTAATCAATTATCAACATAATTAAGAATTACCTCAACTTACTTAAAATACTACTCACTTTTAATGCACTTTATAAATTTTACTATCATGTCCATGTGGTACCTTGTATGGTACTAGTCCATAAATACCGGGTATTTTAGCTCGGGCCGTATTTTATCCCAAAATGTAAAATTTCAACAAAACTCATTTTCTTTGATTCGTTTACCCTTTATCCATCACGACACTTACTTATGGCTTGTTATAAATAGCATAAATGTGTATATCCTCAAGATAGTCTCATCCCTGAGTCTAGATCGATTAATTGAAGACTAAACTTTAACATACAAAAATGCAAGATGTAACATCTCATTTTTCGAGCTTCCATCAATTTATTTATGACGTACATTAATCTACAAAAAAATATGGACTGTAACAGTCCCGTAGTCCCAAAGTAAATACACAACGCAATTAATTACAGACGATAAGTGCAGCAAGAGAATCTACAGTCTAGACTAAGTACAAGTCGGAAAAAGAAGCAGGAATTCAATAGGCATGTTGCAAGAAGTTTAGTTAAGAAATTAAGGCACGTGACATGTTATTCTAGGCTAACAGGGTAACTGCGCATGCTAGTATATTCAATTAAGGTGAAAACAGGTAATTACTCAGTAAAATCAGGTATTTGCAACAAATAGCCCGTGTACGCACACGTCACCTCGCGTACACGGCGCTCACATATCAATTTCAGTATTAAATCCTAAGAGGATTTCCTCCACGCAAGGTTAGTCAAGCCAGTTACCTCGAATCAAGCTAAATCAATCGATAGCAATGCTCTTCCCACGAATATCCGACTCCGAATGGTCAAAATCTAGACAAAATCAATTATATACCGTAAATATAGCTATAAGAAACTAATCTAGTCAATGAAATCTAAACTAAAGCAAGAAATTAGGAAATCGTCCCAAAAAGCCTCCAGAGCCCACGTCTCGGAATAGGGTAAAATTCACAAAATACGAACACCCTTTCACTCACAAGTCTAACAATACAAAAATTTCTCAAATTCGACCTCAAATCGCCTTCAAAAACTCAAAATTTTAGCCTATGAACTTTCTACCATTTTTTACCAAATTTCCAACTCAAATCCCTAATTAGAAGATGTAAATAGCAATAGATTCATCAAATATAGTCCAATCCGAGTTAGAATCACTTACCCCAACAATCTTCTCGAAGAAACCTCGAAAAATCGTCTCCCACCGAGCTCTTAAAGTACCAAAATTGAATTGGGTAACAAACCCTCGAATTTCCCCTTTTCTGCCCAAATCTTCCGCATCTGCGGACGTACCATCGCACCTGTGCCACCGCACCTGCAGAATTCCCCTTGCAGGTGCGAATTCCACTTAAAAACTCAGGGCCCGCTTCTGCGATCATAGGGTCGCACCTGCGTGTGCGCGCTTGCGGAACACTCTCCATTTTTGCGGTCCCTTAGGCGTATTTGCGGGCATCGCAGATGTGGTACTTCCCTCGCACCTGCGATCCTGATCGAGTCTCCAACTTTGCTTCTACATTTGATCTGCCGCACGTGTGATCCCTGATGCGTGGCTAGAATCCATAGTTTTAAGCATTATGTACCTTACATTTTATGTGCTTTTGTGATAAAAATACACGTAATATGTGCATAATGGAGTCTATTTCATGTGTAAGCGAATTGGAGATGGAAGCCGAGCTATGGGTGCATAAACATCAAAAATACGCTCAAGAGTCGAAAAGGAGTGACCCTGGCCATAGCCGGGCATTTTGGCCCTAAAGCATGACATGACCAGGCGTTAGTGGGGCATTAGAGCCCAAACGCCAGGCATGCCCAGGCGTTAGTGGGGCGTTAGAGCCCAAACTCCAGGCCTACCCAGGCTATAGCTGGGCGTTTGGGACTTAACGCCTGGGGTCCCTGGTCCGGTCAATTTCGAGTTTTGAAGGTTTTAAGTGTTTCCCGGTTTGAATAGAAGTCTCCTACACGTTTAGGGTTTATCCCAAACATATAAATAGACCCAAAAACACACCTTGGAGGAGGAGATGCCATTTTTAGAGAGAAGATACACACAAAATCATTGAGGAAGCAAAGGATTATCAGTTTCTTCATCTTATTCTAGTATTTTTCATTTATGCAACACTTATGCAATTATTTTTCTAGCATAAGTGGATAGACACCCATTGTTCTGGGGTTGTGGTTTAGCCATGAATATTGTTATCCGACATTAACTTAACCTTGATTATAGTTCACTCAATATATGGTTGTTTCTTCAATTCTGCGCTTAATTGCTTAATTGTTTTGCCAGCAATTTGGTTCTATATACTATCTATGTTATGCTTGGGAAAACCGTATATAGATTAGAGAAGAATTGAAGAGAGCGCGATCTTAATCCTTCAGGGGAGCGGATTTGTGGTTAGGATAGGAATATACCTAGTCACCGTGCTTAATTAAACATCGTAATCTTAGTGCGTTCTAATAGATTAATCTCATAGGAATATAGCGTTAATCTGTTGAGAATAGGCGAGTAGTACTTCGGGAGAAGGCTACGAGAGCAATTATCGATTAATTAGCAACCATGAGTGGATTATATAAAAGGGAGAGTTAATTAGAATGCAATACGAGTGGTGAAATTGATCACAACCCTGGAATATCTGTCTCTACTGAATACACACAACAATATTCTTGTCACTTGATAATTAGTTAGTTCATAGAATCGTATAGTTACATTCCTGGATTTTATTTTGGCTCGATTAAATAACAATTAGAGTGATTCAATAAGTAGTTTACACAAGTCCCTATGGGTTCAACATTCTATTTAACATTATATTACTTGCTACGACCACGTATACTTGCGTGTGCGTTTGGGACCAACAAGTTTTTGGCGTCGTTTCCGGGGACTTGAATATAGACTCCTTTTTAGTTATTTGCTTTAATTATTTATTTCATTGAGTCTAACGTCACGTGATTTTTGCTCTAATCTCAGGAAATTCGAGTGAATGCATAGGGTCAGAAGCCAGGATAGACTTGACGGCTTTGACCTCGAACCTGAGAGATCATTTCACAGGAGATTGCGAGAAGCAAGAGATACAGACAATATTCAGGACTTCATCCGATTTCCTGTGAATATGGAAGAGGAACAACACATGGTTGTTCAGGAGGTGGCAATGCCCAGTATTGCTAATGTCACCTCCACATCGTGAAACCTAGAATCACTGGGCATTTTGAGCTGAAACATAGCATGATCCAACTACTTCATACAAACGGGCAGTTTTTGGGTCTTCCACACGAGGATCCACAATAGCACATTCTGAACTTCTTGGAGATTAGTGACACTTATATCACTAACGGGGTCACGCCAGATTATGTGAGGCTCACGCTTTTCCCATTCTCTATATTGCGCGAAGCAAAGCGATGGCTGAAGGCAGAACTAACTAATTCCATCACAACATGGAATGATCTGGCGAGAAAATTACTGGCAAGGTTCTTCCCTTCAGGAAAGACCACAAAGATCAGGAGTGATATACAGAAAACAGGTGAATCGTTATATTCAGCATAGGAAAGATTCAAGGGGCTACTCAGAGACTGTCCTCATCACAATCAGACAAACGAGGTGTTAGTTCACACTTTCATTGAGGGACTCCATCCGCAAACAAAAATTGTGGTAGATGCAGCAGCCGGAGGTCAGGTGTTGGAGAAGAATTATGATGAAATATTTGCATTATTGAATAAATTCTCCAAAAGCAATCCAGACTGGCAAGGTGAGATGGGAAGAAATGTGGTTCAAAAGTCACCAGGGGTTCTTGAACTAGATGTGGTCTCAGCATTGTCAGCTCAGATTTCCACATTGACTAACCAAGTAAATCAGATGAACCTGATCATTAACAAGCAACAATCTCAACCAGTGCAACAGGCCCAACCAGTGCAACAGATTCAGGTATTTTGTGAAGTCTGTGGAGAGGGTCATTCGAGTGATTTATGCCCAGTTAATCCAGAGTCTGTCTGCTTTGTGGGTAACGCGAATAAGGGACAAGCAAATAAATATGGAAATACTTATAAACCCAACTGGAGAAACCATCTAAACTTCTCTTGGGGTGGAAATCAAAGCACTCAGCATAACTACAGGCATCCAACACCTCAACAGCAGTACAAACCACCTCAGGTTGAACCATCAGCAAGCCTTGAGGAGATTATGAAGAGAATGATGAATGACCAACTTGCTATCAATCAGAAAATAATGGTTGATAACCAAGCCCAGACTGTAGCGATGAGAAACTTAGAACGTCAAGTGGGGAAACTCGCCAGTTCTCAAAATACCCGACCAACGGGGGATCTTCCAAGTGGCACTGAAGCTAATCCTAAAGCATATGTTAATGCTATATCATTGAGGAATGGGAAGCAATTGGAATAAGTCCAGTCCAAGAAAAGGAAGCAGGTAANAAATTTTTGCGAGGCCACCCCCTCCAATCCCTCAAAGGTTGCAAAAGGTGAAAGATAATGCCGCATACAAAAAATTTCTTGACATCTTGAAGCAGGTACAAATCAATATTCCACTGGTAGACATTCTGCAGGAGGTGCCCAAATATGCTAAATACATCAAGGACATTGTGGCCAATAAACGGAGGCTGACTGATTTCGAAATCGTGGCACTCATGGAGGAAGTTAGCTCAAGAATTCAAAGCAAGCTACCCTCAGAAATTAAAAGATCCGGGTAGTTTTACTATCCAAATCTCAATTGGTAAGCATGCAGTCGGGCGAGCTTTGTGAGATCTTGGGGCAAGTATTAATTTGATGCCTCTATATGTGTTCAAGCAATTGGGGTTGGGTGAACCACGCCCAACAAAAGTGATTTTACAATTGGCTGATCGCTCCCTTGCTCATCCTTAGGGAGTAATTGACAATGCGAGTTGGTGATCGAGTGGAGGTGTTTAATGTTTATAAGGCACTCAAGTTACATG
>MDKI01057396.1:0-29965 GCA_005239505.1 Nicotiana paniculata
CAAGCTTCATGCACTGCAAAACATCAAAATTACATAAGTATAAAATACAATTGCATTTAAAACGAGCTAAAATCTAAGAAATTGGTATTAAATGTCCCGAAAATCTCCGGCACATCAACCAGCTCAGGAACCACCTGTGCCCATCGTGATTCCTGGTCTTCAGGAGGCCTTAGCTCAGATTCTGACAGTGTGAACTGTCCTTGATCAGGCGGTCTTGTCTCGACGGCCGCATCCACTTCTCAGGCCGGGGGAGGCACTTAGACTCCCGCCGCCCGCACACACGAGCAGGTTGTACAGGGACTCTAGACACCGGGGGCACCACCAGCCCAGGCGGTTGCAACTGCTCAGGATTATGTAGGTCTTGCTATGCCTGAGGATGATCAACTTAGGTTGGATATCTTTGGGAGACTCCAACCTCCACCTTTTTGTGGCATAGAGATAGAGGATGCCCAGGACTTCTTGGACAGGTGTCAGAGGATACTCCGTACAACTGGTATTCTGGAGACTTTTGGGGTCTCATTCACTTCTTTTCCGTTTTCTGGGGCTTCACTCATATGGTGGGAGACTTACGAGAGGCGTAGGCCTGTTGGCACAACACCCCTTACGTGGAAGCAGTTCTCCGTGGTCTTTTTGGAGAAGTTCGTGCCTCAGTCCCGCAGAGAGGAGTTGCGCAGACAGTTTGAGCAGCTTCGCTAGGGTGATATGTTTGTGACACAGTATGAGATGCGATTCTCGAAGTTGGTGATGAAGTCCAAATCCACTACTAAAAAGTAAATGGACACGGTCGCATGCAATATAAATTACCCAACTATGAGTCGGGGTCAAATCCCACAGAGAACAATATATAGGCGATTAGGAATGTAAGAGAATTATCACTGGTTATGCAATGCCAAACACTTTAGAAGTTGGTTGTGAAATTGTTTATACCTAAATGCAAAAATGTAAACTAACCTAGAAAGCAAGTAAAATGATCAATGGCTACAAGTATGGATGCATCGAGAATTACACTCAAGTAACGATCCAATGTATATCACGAGTTTACAAAATATGAACGAGTTTATGTTAATTAATATCGGGTAATAATTCTATATTATCTTCTTACGAAGACTAAAAAGACTTCCTAATTGAATTATTCCTAAAACAACCAATAGATTAAGCACACCCAAATATGGCTATAAGTAGTTCAATCCTATCCCTAGGTAGAATCTATAAAATAAGGGTTAAAACCTCAAGTTCTTGTTAATTAATCTTTCCCAAAATTAATTCGAAGTTAATGGGAGAGTCCCAAGGTTAGCTAATCCCTTTGGAAATATTAAAGAAAAAGAATAATTAAAGAAACAATAACTCACTTCATAAAAAATAAAAAATCGTTCAATACATAAGCACAACAAATTATTTAATACACACTTTAAACATGAATATTTCCATAAACAAGATTTAATTGTTGGAAAAAATAGTACACACTTATATATACAATACAAAACAAGTAAATGAAGAAGTGAACATAAATGGGTAAGACATTCTCAACCAAAAGCTTCAAATCTTCAAGACCCAAGTGTGTGTGCAAGAACCCTAGCTTCCAAAACTTGTTTCTTTAGTGTAAGGACTGAAAATTGTCCAAATATCTTCTAAAGATGTAAAAAGATATATGCTAGGTCGTGTATTTGTGGGTCTGGAATTGAGAAAATGTGAAATGTCAAATCTGCCTAGATCTGATGCCCATTGACTGCACCTGCGGAAGGGTCATCGCAGGTGCGGCTCCGCAGATGCGGATACCTCGTTGCAGATGTGCGGCTGAGTTAGATTTCTTTTTCCGCAGATGCAAACCAAGTCATCGCACCCGCAATTCCGCAGATGCGGATTCTTACCGCAGATGTGTCCCCAGTGCATATAAACTACATACGCAGATGCGATCGTTCACCTTGCAGATGCGAGGTCGCAAAAGCGACCAATATTTCGCTGGTGCAAAATCACTGAAGGATATTGCCCTTTTCCATTCTTTTTTTGCTCAATTCCACTTCAATTTAATTCAAATCACTTCATGGCATCATTTACCTGAAAATCTAACAACACACACCATAAACGACCTCATATTATCATTAAAGGATGCAAAATCTAAAGAAAAGATACTAGAATGAGTGGTAA
Source organism: Nicotiana paniculata (assembly GCA_005239505.1). NCBI lineage: Eukaryota > Viridiplantae > Streptophyta > Magnoliopsida > Solanales > Solanaceae > Nicotiana > Nicotiana paniculata. The sequence goes on from MDKI01057396.1 coordinate 2,146, forward strand.
AATCACCACTCATCAACACCCTCCAACTTAAAGCTTTTTCTTGTCCTCAAGCAATTCAAAACCAACAAATTCAATGAGGTTCTACCATTTAAAACAGAAGTAATATTGCTATCATTTACAAATCACATTCTCCAATTAGGCACCATGCTTATGGATTTGTTTGGTAGTAATAATTAGGCTCAAGCATGTGAATCTTAACCAAATAACTCCCTCATTTAAAAACAACTTCAAGAAATTCAAAGGATTTTCAAAATAATCAAGTGACAACAATAAGCCTCAAGAAGTGACTCAAAAGCACTAGTTTACTACATATGCTCAATTTACTCATTTCTGGATACATTAATGTCACCAATCCATCCTAATTCATGCGCCCTAACAAGAAAGAAAGTCCCAAAATCACCATATTTACAATAACAACACAAGGGACAAATGCACAAAGACACTCACTCTCAACAAAGAATTTCAAGTGTTACAACATATCTTGCTATAAGCTTGCCCTTATTTTAATTCGCCGCCTATTCAAGAACATTCTGTTGGAGATCCCATAAGGACTTTTTAAGCTTGTAATGTAGATTTAGGGAAGGGTCGCATAAGCATTTGGGATATAAGTGACTACACCCTCCTGGAATACTACTCACATTTATCTTTTTTTGTTGCCCTTTGTTTCTTTTCAAGCCACATAGCCCTCATTGGCATCTAATTACCAACATAAAACCACTTTGAATTCCTCTCTAATTTTCTTCAAGGCTCCATATTTATATATATACATAAATTTTTTTTAATTTTCTTTTAGAGCTTTCTTAACTTCATATGAACACTTTGAAGTATATGTTTCTATACTCAATGTACAACCTTACCAATTTCCAACTTGACACCAACACCCCCAGCTTAGGCTTTTAGCCTCATTCTCAATATTTTTAAGGAGGGACGGGTTCAAAAGAGGGGATTATTTAACAAAAGGGTAAAAACTTGTAATGAGGTGGCCAAAGAAAGGGTTAAAGGCTTAAATGGGGTAAACTAGTGATACTATTTATGCAATGGTAAACTTGAAAGGCTAAAGAGGCTTTTCAAAGATCACAAAGAATGCCTAAGGTCATCCCTCCAGCCAAACATAATTATCATTAGCATTGAAAGACTAACCGTGCAAGTTCTAGATGATAGAAATAGATACAAGAATTATTTATACACACACTAACACACATGACATACGAACTAATCAAGACTGATCAATTTCACTTCTTAATAAGAGAATCTAGAGCAATATCATGCCAACTAGTGGGCAAAGAGTCACCAAAAGAGCAAAAACATTTATCACAAAAAAATTATTCTTCCCCATGCAACTTACTTTTTTCAATTTAAAACCAAAATTTGGAGGGGTATTCTTCATTCACACTTCACATACAAGAGACTAATTTTATTAGTACCAAATAATCCAAAAGTCTCCACCTAGCAAAACAAGACTAAATCCCTTAAGAAAGTCGTCACGCCATCCATCATAGGGAAAAGTCACCCGGTGCAACACAAAAATATTCCTCGGGAAAGAACCTTAGCATAAAGAAAACCCAAGGAAATACTACTAAAGAACTAAAAATAATCTAAACGAAGACTACTAAAGAAGATAAAATAAATATTGAAGAAATAAAAACAAAAGACAAAACTACTAAAGAAAATAATAAAACAAAAGAAACTAATACTAAAGGAGCAAAAATAACATAAACTAAAAACTACTAAAGAAAATAAGTACAGAAATAAAAATAAAATAGAGTAACAACAATGACTAATCTGCAAATGTACCACCAATCACAACTACGCTCGGCAAGAGCACATGATAGTCAATAACAAAATAAGCCCGGCAAGGGCACACAATATCCATACCACCAAAGAAACCCGGTAAGGGCACATATATAACATTTAATGTAAGAGTAGATTATACTCCCTAAATCCACCCCCAACTAAAAATATTGCAGCGTTCTCACTGCACAATATCAAAATAAAATAATAGTAGTTCGAGGGTCTCCTTGAGGTCTGCATCAGACTAGCAGACTGCGGGAAAAAAAGGGCTAATCAATGATGTTGAGAACTCTCGCCCTCATCATCAGCATCATCGTCATCGTCATCATCATCATCATCATCATCATCATCACTCGACCTGAAAGAGTACTTCTCACTATCCTCAGCATCAGCAACAGGTATCTGCCTATTCGGCTGCCCCCATTTGAAGATGGCTTTAATGCCTCTCCGCATTTTGATCATAAACATGCCCTTCTTCTTGTTTCTCACTTTCTGCTTTTCAAAGTCTGACTGAAGATCTACATGTTCCTTGGCCAAGTTTCCATAGGTGGCCTCGATTTTGCCAACATATGCTGCTATCTTCTCGTGAGACTCTGCCTACTTTTTCTGTGCATCTAAGTAGGTCTTCATGTCATCCCTGATGAAGTACTCTGGCATAGGATGGGAGTGTGAGGGACCACTAGGGAGCTGTGACACTAAGTCACGAATGGATGCAAGTTGGGAGTTTAGCATCCCAAATGGTCCCTCAGCCTGACCAGTTTGTGAGGAGGAACCTACACCTACAGTAATCTCCACTTTCCTCTTCTTTCTCTATAGCACACTGCCTTCTCCTGTCACTCTCAATGGGTGAAATGGTTTGTCTGATGGTATCAAATGATATCTATCCCATTTATCAACCTGTGCACGCCGACACAACTCTGTAATCAACGATGGAAACATCAATGACGTGCCACCTTGAAGCACATACTCCTTCAGCTCCCGAACAATGTAGTGACCGACATTCACAGGAATGCCATCAAGGATGCAAGAAATTATCAAGGCCTTGATATATGGGACATCAGACACATTTCCAGAAGGAGATACCCTGCTCGCAATGATATACAACCACATTTTTGTCTCGACTGTGAAATCACCATATTTGATGCCTTTTTTCTTTGTATCCCAATTCACTCTATGACCTGGAGGACAAAGCTTGGTAACTAGCCAATCACCGTTTTCGCATGTATCTCTTCCTTGCATTGGCTCGAGAGGATGATTTGGGATCCCATAGGCATCATTTATCTTTTCAACTCCGAATTTCACAGTCTTTCCTTTTATTGTAATTTCTTGTCCTTGGAAATGTGTACGCCTTAAATTGGCATGAAACTCTCTAACCCATTCCTCATTGGCCTTGCATTGAATGTGAATGAAGCAGGTCCAGCCGCTTGAAACTAGTCGGCCATGGAAATCCAAAAGGAGCTCGGCCACTTTGTCATTGACAATCCCTTTCTCAAGTTTGAGCTTCTTCGTGAGGAGATCATCATAATACTAGGCTTGGCATGCGAACGACATGAACCTGGTGGAATCATAGTTCGAATTCGCAGTAGTTTCTTCAATTCCACGATTCATCGAGGGATTGTCAATCATGTTCGGGTCCATTTTAAGCTCAAAGTACCTGCATTGTCTTATGTAAGCACTCAAGATTTGTGTGATGCAGTGATTTCTTTGTGTGAGAGATGAGATATGAGAGATATTTTTGATTTTTGGGGATAAATCAGAGTTACCTGATGAAATGAGGGATTGGACTTTTAATTTGCCTGATTTGCGCACCTGCGTGATGAGAAGCGCTGCCACGAAGCCGCTTCTGTGCTAAAACGAATGCACCTGCGAAACTTACGCATCTGCGCCTGGTAATTCGCTGCTGCGGAAACGCGCTTGCTCGTGCCTTGACCACAGGTGCGATTACACCTGGGTTCAGCAAGCCAATTCTGGGAAGCTACTGCTTTGGGTTGTTCCAACATCCCAATCTCCTTAATTCAAATCCAAAAAATCTGAAACTTAGCAGATTGGTAAGAAATATCACATAAGCTATTCTAAAAAGGAAAATTTCAAAAACGACTACAGATTTAGAAAATGATGGGTTGCCTCCCACCAAGCGCCGCATTTAACGTCGTGGCACGACGCAAATAATTTTACCCCTTTTCTCGCCACTTGGACGATATGAACAGGGCACCTAACTTGGAATCAAGCTTGTGACCACAAACGGTGGGGGGTGGGGTAGGGTTGTGGTAAGTAGATGATCAAGCCAAACTTTAATTTCTTCATTTTGCACTTCTTGGATTTCATGTGAGGAATGTCATTTTGCCTTCTTGCTCCCTCAAATTGTAAGATGTATGGCCTTTTCCTTTCCTCCTCACATTCCCTAATTTTTTTCTCTCTCTTCATCTTTGGATTCCTATCTAATGATCCCGGACGTAATCTGGACGTGAAGAATAAAATAAAAAAGATTTTTCCTTGCTTGATTTTCCAATTTTCTTATGATTTGGTCTATTCCACACATTTAACTAATAATAAGAACAAAGGGTTTCGAAATTTGAAAAAAGAAAATCAAGTCATCAACGGAAAGAGAGGGATTCGAACCCTCGGTACGGTTAACTCGTACAACGGATTAGCAATCCGCCGCTTTAGTCCACTCAGCCATCTCTCCCAATTGAAAAAGATAATTACTACATGAGATAACACATATAATAAAGGAAAGAATATTTCTTTCTCTCTTTTCTTCTTTCTATATTATATAGATATGTACAACTTTTCGTGTAGTTCAATTCCCATATCACCACACAATTTCAATGTTGAAAAATGCTTGGAATGTGACATCAAACCTCAAAATTCCAATTCTTCCTGGATATTTACATCCTCTTTTCCCCTGGACTAAAGTCAATCTCAACCAAATTTTCAATTACAACAGTTGAGTCTAGTTTCATTTTTTTCTTGGCATCAGTAACACCCATGGAGTTGGTTGGCGGATGTTCAATTCTTAATTCCTCAAAGTAAAGCTCACTTTCTTCCTCGGAGTTGGACTCTTCTTGACGTTGTTCCACACTTTCAAATTGATAGGCATAATGAGCCTCAATCAATGATTTCATTTGATCTTCCAAAGTGCGGATATGCTTATCATTCTCAGTCAAGTTTTGTTTCAAGTCCTCTAGTGCCAAGCTTTGCTTCTCCTCATTTTCAAGAATGGCTTCCAGCATGAGCATCATCGTCTCATTTTGAGCATTTGAGAGTCCTTCTTGGTTTTGATCAAGTGCCAAGGAAGGATCTTCAGCTTCCACATCTAAGGAAAATTCTTGGCTATCATTCACTTCCGCGGCTTTTTAGACCTCTAAAGCTTCAAGCATTTCTTCCATTTGTGAGTTCAACCTTTCAAGCGCCAATTCATTTTGGAGACTATTCTCCAAAAGCTCCTCCAAGGCATTTTGCTCTTTGTTTCCTCCTTCAAGTAGGTATTCTAACATGAGCTTGAACTCTCCATTTTGACTATACTCAATTTCTTCCACTTCCTCATCCCTATATTTTTCATCACAAAAAGTAGAATCATCATAGCGGGGGCTTGGGTAAGGGAAGGAGAAATAAGCACAATCATCCCAATGACCATTTTGACAACCATACCTATCATAAATACTCCACTCATAGGTTTGAGATTGTGCGCACAATCCACCCCGAGAGAATTTAAACAATTTTGCCACGAGTGTGGTCCTCCACAATAAGGAAAAGGGTCATCAAAGTATGAACAACTACCATCTGACCAATTTTGCATTACATGATGTAATATTTTTTCCTCAAAAACTAAGAAAATAAACAAGAAAACAAATAGGAAGATAAACAAGATAAGGAAATAATTACACAAATATTCACAAATTTGGACCAAAGCACTTAAGCTTACTTCTCAAGCAACCTAAATTACGCCAAATTATTCCCCAGCAACGACGCCAAATTTGATGACGTCCAAATCCACTACTAAAAAGTAAATGGACACGGCCGCATGCAATATAAATTACCCAACTATGAGTCGGGGTCGAATCCCACAGAGAACAATATGTAGGCGATTAGGAATGTAAGAGAATTATCACTTGTTATGCAATGCCAAACACTTTTAGAATTTGGTTGTGAAAAGGTTTATACCTATATGTGAAAATGCAAACTAACCTAGAAAGCAAGTAAAATGATCAATGGCTATAAGTATGGATGCATCGAAAATTACACGCAAGTTACGATCCAATGTGTTTCACGATTTTACAAATATGAGCGAGTTTATGTTAATTAGCCTCGGGTAATAATTCTATATTAGCTTCTTCTCAAGACTAACAAGACTTCCTAATTAAATTGTTCCTAAAACAATCAAGAGATTAAGCACACCCGAATATGGCTACAAGTAGTTCAAGCCTATCCCTAGGTAGAATCTATAAAATGAGGGTTAAATCCTCAAGTTCTTGTTAATTAATCTTTCCCAATCCCAAATAATCTTTCCCAAAACTAATTAGAAATTAATGGGCGAGTCCTAGGGTTAGCTAATTCTTTTGGAAACATTAAAGAACAAGAATAATTAAAGACACAATAACTCACTTCATAAATAAATAAAAATCGTTCAATACATAAGCACAACAAGGTATTTAATCCACACTTTACACGTGAATATTTTCATAAACAAGATTCAAGCGTTGGAAAAAATACTAAACACTTAGATATACAATACAAAGCAAGGAAATGAAGAAGTAAACATAAATGGGTAAGAAATTCTCAACCAAAAGCTTCAAATCTTCAATACCCAAGTGTCTGTGCAAGAACCCTAGCTTCCAAAACTTGTTTCCTCTAGTGTAAGGACTGAAAATTGGCCAAAGATCTGCCAAAGATATAAAAACATATCTTCTAGGTCGTGTATTTGTGGGTTTGGAATTGAGAAAACATGAAATGTCATTTCTGCCTAGATCTGATGGCCGTTGACTGCACCTGCAGAAGGGTCATCGCAGGTGCGGATCCGCAGATGTGGATACCTCATTGCAGATGAGCGCCTGAGTTAGATTCCATTTATCCGCAGATGCGAACCAAGTTATCGCACCCGCAGTTCTGCAGATGTAGATTCTAACCGCAGATGCGGCCCCAGTGCATATGAACTCCATACGCAGATGCAATCCTTCACCTCGCAGATGCGAGGTCGCAAAAGCGACCAATATTTCGCATGTGCGGAATCACTGAAGGATATTGGCCCTTTTCCACTCTTTGTTTGCTCAATTCCACTTCAAAAATAATTCAAATCACTTCATGGAATCATTTACCTGAAAATCTAACAATACACACCATAAAAGACCTTATGTTATCATTAAAGGACGTAAAATATAAAGAAAAGAGACTAGAATGATTGGTATAATCACCACTCATCAGTTGGCCCGTCATGCTATCTGGTTGGTTCCCACAGACAGGGAGAGGATCATGAGGTTTATATATGGTCTCACTTTTCAGCTACGATTGCTTATGACCAGAGAGAGGGTGTTTGGTTCTACCTTTTATGAGGTTGTCGACATTACTCGGCAGATTGAGATGGTTCGTGGTCAGGAGAGGGTTGAGAGGGAGGCCAAGATCCCTCGTGGTCAGGGTGGATTCAGTGGTGCTCCTTCTGGGGGTCAGTTCCAGCACGGTAGAGGTCGTCATTTCAGACAGGCTTAGACAGCTCGTCCATTTCACCGTAGTGCATCATCTGGCCATGGTTCTCACATTCATCAGTAGAGACAGTCATCATTCAGTGCACTACCAGCACAAAGTTCCCATCCTTCCCCGTCCGCTCAGGTATCCCCAGGTAGTTCTTTTGGATATCAGGAGTAGCAGTTTCGTTAGAGAAGGGGTTGTTTCGAGTGCGGAGATTTTGGTCACATTATGAGGGATTGACCTAGGCTATTGGGTGGGACTCCACAGCGGAGTACTTGGCCGATGGCACCAGCACCAGTTTCTTCACCACCCGCCCAGCCAGCTAGGGGTATAGCTCAGCTAGCTAGGGGCGGAGCTCAGCCAGCTAGGGGCGGAGCTCAGCCAGCTAGGGGTTGTCTGAGAGGGGGAGGTATATAAGGGGTTGGCCAGGCCCGTTTCTATGCCCTCCCTTCCAGACCAGATGCTATTGCTTTAGATGCTGTGATTACAAGTATTGTCTCAGTTTTTCATAGAGATGCCTCTGTATTATTTAACCCTGGTTCCACGTATTTATATGCTTCCTCGTATTTCGCTCATTTTCTGGATATGCCCTGTGAGTCTTTATTTTTATCTATTCATGTATCTACTCCTGTGGGTGATACTATTGTTGACCACGTATATCAGTCATGCGTGATGGCTATTGGGGTTTTGGAGACCCGTGTGGACCTTTTGCTGCTCAATATGGTTGACTTTGATGTTATATCGGGTATGGACTGGTTATCTCCATGTTATTTTATTCTAGATTGTCACGCTAAGACTGTGACGTTAGCGATGCCGAGATTTCCGAGGGTGGAGTGGAATGGTTCTATAGACTATGTACCTAGTAGGGTGATTTCATATTTGAAGGCTCAGTATGGTTGAGAAGGGTTGTATCTCCTATTTGGATTTTGTGAGGGATGTTAGTGTAGAGACTCCTGCCATTAATTCTATTCCGGTGGTACGTGATTTTCTGGATGTGTTTCTTGCAGACCTACCGGGCATTCCGCTTGACAGGGATAATGATTTTGGTGTTGATTTGGTGCCGGGCACTCATCCCATTTCTATCCCACCGTATCGTATGACACCGACGGAGTTGAAAGATTTGAAAGAATAGCTTTAGGAACTCCTTGATAAGGGGTTTATTCGGCCTAGTGTGTCACTTTGGGGTGCACCGATTCTATTTGTGAAGAAGAAGGATGGTTCCATGAGTATGTGTATTGGTTACAAGCAATCGAACAAGGTCACAGTCAAGAACAAGTATCCTTTGCCTCGTAATGATGATCTATTTGACCAGCTTCAGGGAGCGAGGGTGTTCTCTAAATTTTATTTGAGGTCTGGTTATCACCAGCTGATGATTCGGGATTAGGATATTCTTAAGACAACTTTCAAGACCAGATATGGAAATTATGAGTTCTTGGTGATGTCTTTTGGGCTGACCAATGCACCAACAACGTTCATGCATTTGATGAACATTGTATTCCAGCCCTATTTGGACTCATTCGTTATTGTATTCATTGGTGACATCTTGGTGTAGTCTCATAGCCAGGAGGAGCATGCTCAGCACTTGAGGATTGTATTATAGAGATTGAGGGAGGAGAAACTTCATGGAAAGTTCTCCAAGTGCGAGTTCTGGCTCAGTTCATTAGCATTCTTGGGGCATGTGGTGTCCAGTGTGGGATCCGAAGAAGATAAATGCACTGCAGAGTTGGCATAGACCGTCCTCAGCCACGTAGATTAGGACCTTTCTTGGTTTGGCAGGCTATTACCGTTTCTTTGTGGAGGTATTTTCATCTATTGCATTGCCCTTGACCAAATTGACCCAAAAGGGTGCTCCATTCAGGTGGTCGGATGAGTACGAGGAGATCTTTCAGCAGCTCAAGACTGCTTTGACCACAACTCCTATGTTAGTTCTGCCATCAGCTTCAGGTTCTTATACTGTGTATTGCGATGCCTCGAGGATAGGTATTGGATGTGTTCTGATGCAGGAGGTTAGGGTGATTGCCTATGACTCGCGCCAGTTGAAGACTCATGAGAAGAACTATCCTGTACATGATCTAGAGTTAGCAGCCATTGTTCACGCGTTGAAGATTTGGCGGCTTTATTTGTATGGGGTTCATTGTGAGATCTATACTGATCACTGGAGTTTGCAGCATCTATGTAAGCAGAAGGATCATAACTTGCATCAACAGAGATGGTTAGAGATTCTTAAGGACTATGACATCATTATTCTGTGCCATCCGGGGAAGGCTAATTTGGTGGCCGACGCTTTGAGTGGCCGAGCAAAAAGCTTGGGGAGCTTGGGATATCTCCCACCAGCAGAGAGACCCTTAGCATTGGATGTTCATGCCTTAGCGTGCCAGTTTGTTAGATTGGATATTTCAGAACCGAGTCGAGTATTGGCTTGCATGGTCTCCAGGTCTTTTCTTTATGATCATATCAGGGAGCGTCAGTATGATGATCCCCACCTGCTTGTTCTTCAGGACAGGTTTCAACGAGGTGATGTTAGATATGCAACCATTGGTTATGACGACGTGTTGAGGATGCAGGGCCGTATATGTGTGCCTAATGTAGATGGGCTCCGGGAGTTAATTCTTGAGGAGGGCCACAACTTGTGGTATTCCATCCATTCGGGTGCCGCAAAGATGTACAAGGATTTGAGACAACACTATTGGTGGAGGCGGATGAAGAATGATATAGTTTTGTTTGTGGTTCAGTGTCTCAATTGTCAGCAGGTTAAGTATGAGCATTAGAGACTGGGTGGCTTGCTTCAGAGGTTAGAGATTTCAGAGTGGAAGTGGGAGCGGATCACCATGGACTTCATAGTTGGGCTCCCACGAACTTCAAGGAAGTTCGATGCTACTTGGGTTATTGTGGATCGGCTGACCAAGTCCTCACACTTCATTCCAGTTGGTACTACTTACACTTCCGAGCGGTTGGCTGAGATTTATATCAGAGAGGTTGTTCGCCTGCATGGTGTCCCAATTTCCATCATTTCTGATAGAGGTACTCAATTTACATCGCAGTTTTGGAGGACCATGCAACGAGCGTTGGGTACTCAGGTTGAGTTGAGCATAACTTTTTACCCTCAGATGGACGGACAGTCCGAGCGCACAATTCATATATTGAAGGACATGTTGCGCACTTGTGTTATTGACTTTGAGGGTTCATGGGACCAGTTCTTGTCACTCACGGAGTTTGCATATAACAACAATTATCAGTCAAGTATTCAGATGGCTCTATACGAGGCTTTATATGGGCGGAGATGTAGACCTCCAGTAGGATGTTTTGAGCCGGGTGAGGCTAGGTTCTTGGGTACAAACTTGGTCCAAGATGCATTATATAAGGTGAAATTGATTCAGGAGCGGCTTCGCACGGCGCAGTCAAGGCAGAAGAACTATGCGAACATGAAGGTTTGTGATGTGTCTTTCGTGGTTAGGGAGAAGGCTCTACTGAAGGATCACCCATGAAGGGTGTTATGAGGTTTGAGAAGAGTGGAAATTTGAGCCCCCGGTTCATTGGGCCTTTTGAGGTGCTTCAGAGGATAGGGGAGGTGGCTTATAAGCTTTCCTTGCCACCCATCTTATCCAGTGTGCATCCAATGTTTCATGTTTCCATGATCCAGAAGTATATTGAAGATCCGTCCCATATTTTGGACTTCAGCACGGTTCAGTTAGAGGGTGATATGACCTATCATGTGGAGCCGGTGGCCATTTTGGGTCGATAGGTTCAGAAGTTGAGGTCAAAGGACATAACTTCATGTGAAGGTGCAGTAGAGAGGTCAGCCTATGGAGGAGGCCACTTGGGAGACCGAGTAGGATATGTGGAGCAGATATCCACACCTATTTGAGGCTCCAGGTATGTTTCTAGACCCGTTCGAGGACGAAAGTTTTCTTAATAGGGGGAGGATATAACGACCCGACCAGTTGTTTCGAGAGTTATGGCCTTGTTTCCCTATTTCTGCTTCTTTTGTGCTTTACACATGTATTTTATCGTATCGGGTTGGTTGGTTCGGGTCCGGAGTGGTTTCGGAATGAACTGGGATACATAGTCTCTAAATTAGAAGCTTAAGTTAGAAAAGTCAACCGGATGTTGACTTATATGTAAACGATCTCAAATTAGAAATCTGATGGTTTCATTAGCTACGTTAGGTGATTCTGGACTTAGGAGCGCGTCCGAAATGTGATTTGGAGGTCCGTAGTAGAATTAGGCTTGAATAAGCGAAAGTTGGAAATTTGGCTATTTTGGTCGGCAGTGGAAAATTTGATATCGGGGCCGGAATGGATTTCCGAAAGTTGGAGTAGGTTCGTGGTGTCATTTGTGACGTGTCTGTAAAATTTGAGATCATTCGGACGTGGTTTGTAGGTTTCGGCGTCATTTGCGGAATTTGAAAATTTTGAAGTTCTTAGGCTTGAATCCAAGGGTAATTAGGTGTTTTGAGGTTGTTTTGAGTGATTTAAAGGCTCGACTAAGTTCGTATGTTTATATATGACTTGTTGGTATGTTTGGTTGAGGTCCCGAAGGGCTCAAGGTGATCCTAGATAGCTAACATGCGGTTTAGAATTTGAAAATGCATCTGAATTGCTGTTGCTGGTGTTTTTTCGCACCTGCGGAGGGGGAGACGCAGGTGCGAGGCCGTAGGTGCGCTTGGGGAGGCGCAAATGCGGTCATAAAGGACCTAGGCTGGAATCACAGGTGCATGATGGTGGTCGCATCTACGAGCCCGCAGTTGCGTGGCTTAGTCACAGATGTGAAAGTGAAGAGATTGGCCAGTTCCGTAGAAGCGGAGGGAGATGCGTAGGTGTGAGAGGTTGGCCGCAGATGCAGAACCTGAGATATTAAGTGAGTTTCTCACCTGCGATGGAAATTCCACAGATGCGGTGTTGTAGAAGCGGTCAAGTGGACCGCAGGTGCGGTTTCACTAGGCAGAAGGTATAAAAAGGGGGCTGTATGATTTTTGCTCATTTCCACCATTTTCAATTTGTACTTTTGAGCTTTTGGGGTGATTTTTGAAGGGGATTCAAGGATAATCACCGAGGTAACTTACTTGAGCTCTATTGTCATTAGCTATGGTGTTTTCCCGTTGATGTCCCCCTAATTAGTAAGATTTTTGAAGTTAAATAAGGGTTTAGGGCTTGGGATTTTGGAGAGTGTAATTTGGGGATTTGAGTGACCAAATGATGTCAGATTTTGAAGAATTTAGTATGGGTAGACTAGTGAGTGAATGAGTTTTCGTGTTTGTGACTTTTGTCGGATTTTTAGACGTGGGCCCGAGGGTCCGGGTTTGAGTGAATTTAGGGATTTGGCCTATAATTTGGTATTTTCTTTGTGGGATTTATTCCTTTAGCTCATATTGATCGTATTTTATTGCTTGGGGTTAGATTCGGGTCATTTAGAGGCCTGTTCGAGAGGAAATGGAATTCCGGAGTAGGATTTCTACGCGATTGAGTTAAGTAATAGTTTTAAATCTTGTATTGAGGGTATGAAACCCGGAGTTTGGTATAATGTGACTGTTTGGAGGTGGAACCCGTGCTAGGTGATGGGCGTGTGGGTGTACACTATGAGGGATTGAGACTTGGTCCGTCCCGGGAGACTGTGAAGTCTAATACCCTTTATTTGTGTTTATATGCATTTCTGGCTGCTAGAACTTGAATGTATTTCATGTTAGAAATCATGATTAGGCTATGTACCAGCTCATGGTAGTTATACTCAGTCATAGTGATTCTTGTACATTCTTACCTCAGTCTCTGTTATCTCCCTGCTGATACACTATAATACTTTGATTTGGGCTATTTTCCCTTTCTTTATTGAGAGTTGTGAGACTAGAGAGGTTCATGAATGAGTGAGGCCGAAGGCCTGTTTGTGAGGTATTGTACGAGTTTTCCGTGCAGATTATAGCGCTTGGGCTGTAAGAGCCCATCCAGAGTCTGAACACCCCCCATGAGCGCAAGTACCTATTGAGCATGTGTATTGAGGGCTGAGAGTCGAGTGCCGAATTATTGAGGGTTTGAGTAATAGTACCGGTGAGGTTTCATCTGTTTAACTTTGTTGTTGTATTTATCTGGTATTTGTTTTGCTAGAATTAGAAATTATCCATTTGATTTTTACTCGTGTTTACTCTTAACTGTGAAATTATCAACTAAATTGTTTTGTATATCTCGTCACTACTTCTCAATTCCTTATTTATTGTTGTTACTTACTGAGTCGGTTGTACTCATACTACACCCTACACTGCATGTGCAGATCCAGGTGTGTCTGAGTACGGAGACTGTTGAGTCCAAGCCTGTTTGAGTTTTGTAGACTGCAAGGTAGCTGCCATCGTCCGCAGGACCTTGTTACTCCTTCTACATTTCTTTTCGTTTTGTACTGATATTTAGAAATTGGCTGTAATAGTTTTAAATACTTAGACACTCATGACTTGGTGACGCCCCGATGTTAGGGGCTCATTTTTTGCGCTTTGTTTCAAATTTGAGTTTAACTTTGATTTTATGAAAAATTCCTGATATGGAAAGCTTTACATTATTGTTATATTTAATTTGGGACTATTTTGGGAAAGTCGGCTTGCCTAGTACCATCGATATGCGCCATCACAACATGTTAGGTTTTGGGACGTGACAACTTTGTATTATTGTCATTGTTGTTGTTGTACTTGTTGTGGTGATGCACGAGGTTTCTTCCGTTGATGATGTCCAAATCCACTACTAAAAAGTAAATGGACACGGTTTCATGCAATATAACTTACCTAATTATGAGTCGGGGTTGAATCCCACAGTGAATAATATGTAGGCGATTAGGCGTGTAAGAGAATTATCACTTATTATGCTAAGCCAAACATTTAGAATTTGGTTATGAAAATATTATAGCTAAACGCGAAAATGTAAACTAACCTAGAAAGCAAATAAAATGATCAATGACTACAAGCATGGATGCATCGGGAATTACACTCAAGTAACAATCCAATGTATTTCACGATTTAACAAATATGAGCGAGTTTATGTTAATTAGCCTCGGGTAATAATTCTTTATTAGCTTCTCTCGAAGACTAGCAAGACTTTCTAATTGAATTATTTCTAAAATAATTAAGAGATTAAGCAAACCCGAATATGGCTACAAGTAGTTCAATCCTATCTCTAGGTAGAATCTATAAAATGAGGGTTAAAGCCTCAAGTTCTTGTTAATTAATCTTTCCTAACCCCAAATAATTTTTTCCAAAATTAATTCAAAATTAATGGGCGAGTCCTAGGGTTAGCTAATCCCTTTGAAAACATTAAAGAACAATAATAATTAAAGAAACAATAACTCACTTCATAATAAATAAAAATCGTTCAATACATAAGCACAACAAGATATTTAATCTGCACTTTAATATGAATATTTCCAAACAAGATTCAAGTGTTGGAAAAAATACTACGCACTTAGATATATAATAAAAAATAAGGAAATGAACATAAATGGGTAATAATATCTCAACCAAAGTTTCAAATCTTCAAGACCCAAGTGTCCTAGCTTCCAAACTTTTCTTCTCTAGTCTAAGGACTGAAAATTAGCCAAAGATGTTTTACAAATGAGCTAGGTCGGATATTAAATGGCTTGGGGAAAAAATATGAAATTATAGAAGTACCCAGAACTGAAGCACAATTTTCGCATTTGCCAAGCAATGTTTGCATTTGTGAACACTGGATTTTCCTCTTGACTATTACATTTGCGACAAAGACTTCGCATTTGTGAAGTTTGACTATCTGGTTTGACTGGATTTTCCTCTTGACTATTACATTTGCGACAAAGACTTCGCATTTGTGAAGTTTGACTATCTGGTTTGACTTCGCATTTGCGAAGCCCTTTTTTGGATTTGGGAATTCTGCTTGACTGGGTTGACTTCGCATTTGCGAAGACTGTTTGCTTCGCATTTCCTACTTCTTTGTCGCAATTGTGAGAATTGAGTCCTTTTCCCAAATTTTCTTCTTTTCAACTTCTTTTTAACTCGTTTTCACTTGGTTTCTTCATGATCACTTCTAAATCACATAGAACCTATAAAATAGAAGTAAACGACATTAAACACATGATTTTATCAACTAAACATAACAAAAATCTAATATTAAAGACTAGATAATTAAATCTAGTATTTAAAAATCTATATTAAATACCAACTTATAAAACTCCCAAACTTAAACTATTGCTTGTCCTCAAGCAATGAAAGCGACAAAACTCCTTCCAAGTATTTAACTCAATAGTGCATCAATATCATGCCAAGTCAAAAAGGTCTACTTCGGGCACAAAGACATGACTTTGTTGGTACCAACAATTAATCCAAAGCATATGAAATACCAAAAACTTCTCATGAATTTCATTATCATTCAAGTGCTCAAACACTATATAAATCAAAGTAGCAATCAAGTCACGACACTAGAGCTTCAAAATTTGCCTCTCTATCACAATTATCTTCCCTCGTTCATTTATCCCAATTGGAAATGGGATTAAATTCACAACTCAAATCTTATGTGCCCTCACACTTAAGAGAGAATCCCACACTCGTAAATTTCCATTCCAAACATAAATGGGATATCAAATGAAAAGAATTAGTTCTAATGCACACAAATAGTAACATAGGCTTGCCCTTCATGTATTTATCCACTAATGTAGACACACTTGGTTCAAAATCAATTAGGACTTAAAGGGTTGTAGTTTAGGCCTTTGGTTAAGGTAGGTCACAGTTTGGATAAGAGTAACTCAAAACTCCCCTAAGCACTACGATTTGCAACAATTAAAGCACACTTCCTTCAAAACTTTTTCAATCCTTCTTTATTTTTAATTCCACACCTAATTTCCCCTTTAATCAAAACTCCTTTTTCCCCTTCCTTTTTCTTTTTTCTTACTTTTTTTTTAGTAAAGGTTCCACTATATTTTTTTTTTATTACCTTTCACCTTTAAGCACCTTCCACATCACAACTTTTCCAACCTTCACCCCCAAACTTAGGCTTTAGCCTATGTTTACACTTTTAAAGTAAATAGGGAGGTAGGGTTCCAAAAGATAGATCAATAAAGAACGAAGGGTTAAAGCTTGTAACATAGTTGCCAAAGAAAAAGGTTAAAATTCTCAAAAGGGGTTGACTAGGAAAATATGCAAGGGTAGGAAATTAAGGCACAATAGCGGTCCAAGGAAAGCCTAACATCATTTTTCAAACCAAGTTAGTCTAGGATTTCGCCTTGAAGCACATTTCGGGCAAGTTCTACACTAGAAATGATGCAAAAGAACTTCACAATAAGTCTCACCACACATGGCACATGAAAATTCAAGTGGAATACAAATCAAAGATCCAATTGAAACCAATGAACTCAAGGAAGTCACATATAGCCTACAAAGCTATTTAGTGAATCAAAGAGCCAAAAATTGAGTCTAAAATTCACGAAAATTATCTTTACATCAATCATTTTTTCTTTTTCCAAGATCAAGAATTCATATACCGAGGTTTAAATCATGTTGGTACCAAGCAAGCCTCAAATTGGCGAATGGGCACAAACCCAAACTCATACCACTTATTCTTCCTAAATTAACAAAAACTATATCTAAACTACAAGACTAATTCCCTTAAGAAAGTCTCCTAGTTATCCATCATCGGGAAAAGTCGAAACAAAAATTTACCAAAAGTTACCCGGTTCAAAAAAAAAAAAAAAAGAAAATTGGCATCCTCGGAAAAAGAACCGTGGTGAAAAGAAAACCAAGGATATCACCACCAAAATAAAACATACTATATATAAAAAAAAATCAAGAAGCTAATAAACATCAAGTCAATAAATCATACTATATATAAAAAAATCAAAAAGCTAATAAACATACTAATATAATACATCACATGAAAACAAAATAACATCACATGAAAACAAAATACCAATCTACCATATCCACATTTATATAAGAAGCTACCCCAACTAGAAATGTCGCAATTTCCCCAATGCAACTAAGAAAAATAGAGTAAAATGGTGGAAAGTGCTCCCTGAATACTGCATCAAGTTCTCTCCTCGCTGTCGGACTCGGTCACATCCTCTTCTCCTTCTTCCTCAGAAAAATGAACTGGAGCATTATCATCCTCTTCCGGCTCGGTCGATGGCACTGGCTCTTGAGGATTTAGAACTTTCTATAGCCCCTTCAAACCCTTCTACATACGGGTGAAGAATTTATCTCTTTTCTTCATCCTGTTGTGTGCATTTTCCACTTTGTCATGAGAAGTGCTCAAACTACCGTGCGGCGTGGCCAAATCAGTATATGCCTTCTCCAGCTTCTTAAGTTGATCCCCCTGCCTCTTCTGATCATCAAGATACTTTTGAAATTCTTTCTTTTAAATGTATGTAGAGGGTCCCTCAGATGTTCCCCAGGTCCCTGTAGAAGTCCAGCTACTAGGTCGCGAATCTACCGCGTTTCCTCGGAAAGCATAGCAAATGGTCCTCCTGTAGAAAATGAAGGCTGGATACCCTGGTCGGTCTGTGAAGAAGATCCCAATTTTCTCTTTTTTCTTTTGAAGACGCCACCCTCTCCTCTTTTACTTAATGGATTAATAGGCTTCCCTGGCTCTATCCAGTTGTCCTACGGGTCCTCCTGAAATCCAGCAAGTTGGCACAACTCAGTGATAAGAGATGGGAATATCAATGGTGGACCATTCTGAAGCCGATACTCCCTTATTTTATTGATAAAAATCTCACCAACATTGAGCGGAATACCATCAAGAATGCATGCCATCATCTAAGCTCTCGTTAGTGGTACATTCCATATATTCGACACAGAGGAGATGCGACTACATATGATGGCCCGACATATCTTAGCTTTAGTTATGAATTCTTTGGACGTGATCCCTCTCTTTTCAGCTGCCCATGGAAAATCCACACCCGTGCGTAATTTGGAGACCAACCACTCCCTTGAGGCACGATCTTTTGCATGGAATGGGGCCATGTCATGGTCATGGAGATGATAGACTTGGTTCACAGCTTCTGCTCCTAAATGTACCATTTTGCCACGAATCCTCATCTTTGGCTTTTTTACCCTGATGGCCGGGAGATTTACATAGAATTGCGTCACCCATTGCTCATTGGCTCTGCAAGGTTGAGGGGCAAAACAGGTCCAACACATCTCTACAAGTCTCCAATGGAACTCGGGAAGACACTCCGGAACCTTATCCAATAATATGCCGCTTTCTGGGAGCAACTTCTTCGAGATCAACTCGGCATAGTACCGTTCCTGACATTCAAATAACAAGGTGTTGTCATAATTCTCCTCAACTTCCAAAGGATTTTCATGCGCGGATTCATCAAAGTTTGAGCTCATTTTAAGATTTTGATACTTGTAAAGAAAGTATTTGAGTGAGAACATGGTATGGCTATGAAATATATTTCAAAATGAGTCAAATATGCCAAAGAAATGATTGGATAGTTGAAATAAGCCTTAGAAAAAATCGCACAATTTTCAAATCTGCCGAAGCCTGCTCTCTGATGTCGTAATTGCGACATTTACTTCGCAATTGCGAAGGCAACAGAAAATCACAGGTTTTTTTAAAAAACTATTTCTAACAAAAGAACGACCCATTTTAAACCTTGGTTTTGAGAAATAAAGCAGAGAAGAAGAAGAAGAAGAAGAAGAAGAAGAAGAAGAAGCAATAGACAATAGAAGCACAAATATTGAGCCTTCATACCTTGATGCTTGCAATTAGGAGTGAAAAATGGTGGAGTTTAACAGTTAGGAGAGCGAGTAAGATGAAGGTTTGAGAGCCCCAAATTATTTTCAACTTTTGTTCAAAATGGAGACAATTACCCGTTTAAGCCCTTTGATGTCGCATTTGTGACACAACCTTCGCAATTGCGAACTTAAAATTTCATCAGTGGTCGCAAATGCGACCTTTCCTTCAGTTTCTGCGATGGGCCCAAGTTCGCAGATGCGAACTGTTGTTTGCAAATGCGAACACTGCTTCTGCAATTTCAGCAGCTATTGGTTTTGGCTCTCCTGACCACTCCCACCTTCTCAAATCAACTCCAAAATTCTAAAACTTGGAAGATTAGTCAAAAATAATATTCTAAGCTATTATAAAAAAGAAAATTTCAAAAACGACTAAATATTTTGAAAACGATGGGTTGCATCCCGCCAAGCGCCCGCATTTAACGTCGTGGCACGACGCAGATCAACTTTACCACTTTTCTCGCCACTTGGAGGATATGAATTGGGCACCTAACTTGGAATCAAGTTTGTAACCACGAGCGATGGGGGGTGGTAAGTACATGATCAAGACAAACATTAATTTCTCCATTTTGCACTCCTTGTCTTTCATGTGAGGAATGTCATTTTGCCTTCTTGTTCCCTCAAATTGTAATATGTATGGACTTTTCCTTTCCTCCTCGTAATCCCTCATTGAATCTAGTATTTCAATTCACATATCACCACACAATTCCAATGTTGAAAAATGCTTGGAATGTGGCATCAAACCTCCAAATTTCAATTCTTTCCGAATTTTGACATCCTTTTATCCCCCCGGAATAGAGTCAAAGTCAACCATATTTTCAATTACACTTTTTGACTCTAATTCCATATTTTTTTCGGCATCACTTACAAGCATGTAGTCGGTTGGCGGATGTTCATTTCTTGATTCCTCAAAGTAAAGCTCACTTTCTTCCTCGGAGTTGGACTCTTCTTGACCTATTTCCACACTCTCAAGTTGGTGGGTGTAGTGAGCCTCAACCAATATTTTCATTCGATCTTCCAAAGTGCAGATAGTCTCATCATTTCGATGTAATGCTTGTTTTAAGTCCTTGAGTTCCAAGTTGTGCGTCTCTTCATTTTCAAGAATGGCCTCCAACATGAGAATCATCCTCTCATTTTGAGCATTTGAGAGTTCTTCTGTCACGACCCCAAAACTACTCCTGGCCGTGATGGCGCCTATCGAAGTAATAGGCTAGCCAATTATATTTTCAAACATAGGAACTCTTGATTTATATCACTTCTGAACTGATATTTCATAATAGCTTCAATTAAGCATTTTTAAATCACATGATACTAAGCCAAATGTTTAAACACTGCCCAAAAATCCCGGAGTCACTGGGTCACGAGCATCTAAAGAAAATACATAAATATGACACAATATCTCTAATACAAAATAAGTCTAGGGAGTGCGACTAATACAAAAATAAGAAGGAGAAAAGCACGCTGCAGACGCGTGCACCTACCTTGCAAAAAACAAATCTCCGGAAATCCTTGGACGGGCAAGCAGCTCACTCCACTCTAGCACCTGAATCTGCACACAAGGTGTAGGGAGTAATGTGAGTACGCCAACTCAGTAGTAATGAAAGTAAATAATGTCTGAGAACTACGAAACATATAAACAAGTCATCAATCCACAGTAAATATAATTCTTCTTTCAAAACTCATAGATACGGCAATTTGTAACACTTGAAAGTCGATTTTAGTAAAATTCCTTTGAAAATGTAACTTTCAACAGTTTCCATAGAAATCAAGATAATTTAATATAGAAATGATAGAAATCATAAATAGCCTCTCGGGTAAAAACATATTTCATAAATCGCCCCTCGGGCATAACATCCTTCAGAATCAGTCACTCAACATGCCTCACCATCACTCGGTATTAGCCCCTCGGGCAACCTCACAGTCACTCATGCCTCCCAATCACTCGGCACTCGCACTCAGTAGGAACCTGCGCTCACTGGGGGTGTGTACAGACTCCGGAGGGGCTCCTATAGCCCAAGCGCTATAACAAGCCATCTCGTGGCATAATCACTCAGGCTCTCGGCCTCTCATATATCATAAACAGTGTAACATGCTGTGGTGCGAAACTCGATCCCATAATATCCTCACAACATAGGCCATAGGCCTCACTTAGTCAGAAACCTCTCAAAAAGCCACTCGGGCTATCAGTAAAATGGGGTACTCGACCCAAAATATCATTTTATACCTCAATATAGAGTAAATATGATTGAGTTTCGAAATCTGTTAAACATAATATGAATGAGTGTAAATCATAAGTCAACACAATAAGGAATAGCAGTAAAAGCCCCCAAGGGGTCCAAACACATGGCACGAGGCCCAATTACGGCATTTCGCCCAAAACATAGTAATAATCTTTAAAACATGAAATATCAAATGATTTATAATCAAATACGCAACTTAATAGTTGCTTCAAGACAGACCAGGTCACAATCCCCCAACAGTGCACGCCACACACTCATCATCTAGCATGTGCGCCACTCCAAATTAGTGATACAATGAAGAGCCCGGGGTTTCATACCCTCAAGACAAGATTTACAGTCATTACTTACCTCAAACCGTATAAAAATCTACTCTGTTATGCCCTTGCCGCTCGACTCGGCCTCAAATATCCTAGAATCTATTCAAAAACATATTCACATCATCAAAATATGCCAAAGGAACAAAGCCCACTAGAAAACAACCAATTTACATCAAAAATCTTGAAATTGGCCAAACCTGACCCCTGGGCCCACGTCTCGGATCCCGATAAAAATCACAAAACTAGAATCCTTACGCTCTCACGAGTTCATACATACCAAATACATCAAAATCGAACCCCAAATGGCCCCTCAAATCCCAAATTTATACTCTCAAATTCAAGCCCTAATCTCCCAAATTTCCCCACTAAAACCTGATTAAACAATGGAATAATTACCATAAATACGAGATACAAGGTCTGAGTGCCTTACCTCACTGAAACACTTAAATTCCTCCTTAAAATCACAGCTCGAAGCTCCAAAATCCGTCAACAATGGTGAAAAATGACCAAAATTCGCAAAGGCAACCTTTCATAGCTTCTGCCCAGCATTTTCCGCATCTGCGGACAAAAACCTCGCACCTGCGGTCCCAAGTGCACATATGCGAAATTGATTTAAAAATCCTTTTCCTCACCTGCGGATCTTAACTCACACCTGCGGGCTCGCAGGTGCGACTAACCTTCCGCATCTGCGATGAGAGCCCAGCCAGCCAACCTCCGCACCTGCGACTCCAAGACGCATCTGCGATGACCGCACTTGCGATCACCATTTCGTAGGTGTGGAACACCAGAACAACAGCACACAACAGACTTTCCAACTTTCAACCTCTCCGATGGCCATCTGAAATCATCCTGAGCCCCTCGGGGCCCCAATCAAAAATACAAGTACCTCATATAACATCCCCCAAACTTAGCCAAACCCCCGGAACACCAAAACACCAAATAAATCCATAATTCAAGCCTAAGGATTTCCAAACTTCTGAAATTCGTCAACGATGCCGAAACCAACCAAACCATGTCCGAATGACCTGAAAATATGCACACACATCCCAAATGACACTATGAACCTATTCCAATTTTCTGAATTCCATTCCGACCTCGATAGCTAATTTTCAATTGCCATAAATCCAATTTCGCCAATTCAAGCCTAAATCTACTTCGGACCTCCAAATGATATTCCGAACACACTCATAAGTCCTAAATAACCTAACGAAGCTATCCGAGCCACGCAAACTCCATTCGGGGATCATTTACCTATAAGTCAACTTCCGGTTGACTGTTTCAACTATAACACCATCTTAAGAGACTAAGTGTCTCATTTCTCTCCACAATCACTCTGAACCCGAGCCAACCGTCCCAAAACAACATAAAAGAGATGAAAAACAAATAATAAAGCAGAAATAAGGGAAACGAGGATAAACTCTCGAAACGACCGATTGGGTCATTACATTTTCCCCTACGTAAACATACATTTGTCCTAGAACGTGCCTAGAGTTTTTCCATAAACCACCAAAATTGCCGTGTAACCTACCATGCACATACCCGGGGATTATCCCATATGTCCCTATCCCATATAGGTCCAATAGCACAACACATTTGAAATTTCAAAATCAAACCTAACCCATAAACCTTAGAACCAAATTTCCACTTATGAAATAATTTACAAGATCAAAATTCCAAAACTATAAACTGAAGAAGTCTGAACACGCTATATCAAACCATATCCGTAACCCAAGATGTAATCACATAATATACCGCATGACTCAAACACTCATAGCGATAACTCCTAATCACAATAGCTGCTCGAAACAACCCAATACTGATACATAACCTCTTATCAAGCAATTCCTCACTCTAACACTTTCATATACTGTCGATGATGAAAGAAACACGTAGAAACTAGCAACCATTCATCCGATTAGCCAGTCATGGAGTTCCCCCTTCTCCGACAGGAACTATAGCAGATTTCTAAGCTAAGTTCCGATATCATCCTTCCAATCATGCTATAGTCAACTCTGGTAGTATTCATCCTAGGCCCAATGACCTTTTCTCATCCAACAAGACTACTCTGATGACATGCCGCATCAATACAATCCAAAGACATAACCTGTGCAACTCGTGTACTCAATAGCAACATCCCATGAGTGTGGTCGTCTACAATAAGGAAAAGGGTCATCAAAGTATGAACAACTACCATCCGATCAATTTTCATTATATGATGCCATTTTTCAAAAACTAAGAAAATAAACAAGAAACAAACAAGAAGATAAACAAAGATAAGAAAACAATTACACAAATATTCACAAGTTTGGACCAAAGCACTTACGCTTACTTCTCAAACCACCTAAATACGCCAAATTATTCCCCGGCAATGACGCTAATTTTGATGACGTCCAAATCCACTACTAAAAATTAAATGGACACGGTCGTATCAATATAATTTACCCAACTATGAGTTGGGGTTGAATCCCATAGAGAACAATATACATGCAATTAGGTGTGTAAGAGAATTATCACTTATTATGCTAAGCCAAACACTTAGAATTTGGTTGTGAAAATATTATAGCTAAATGCAAAAATGTAAACTAACCTAGAAAGAAAATAAAATGATCAATGGCTACAAGCATGGATGCATCGAGAATTACACTCAAGTAACAACCCAATGATTTTCACGATTTAACAAATATGAGCGAGTTTATGTTAATTAGCCTCGTGTAATAATTCAATATTAGCTTCTTCCGAAGACTAACAAGACCTCCTAATTGAATTATCCCTAAAACAACTAAGAGATTAGGCACACCCGAATATGGATACAAGTAGTTCAATCCTATTCCTAGGTAGAATCTATAAAATGAGGGTTAAAACCTCAAGTTCTTGTTAATTAATCTTTCCCAACCCCAAATAATCTTTCCCAAAATTAATTCGAAGTTAATGGGCGAGCCCTAGGGTTAGCTAATCTCTTTGGAAACATTAAAGAACAAGAATAGTTAAATAAATAATAACTCACTTCATAATAAATAAAAATCGTTCAATACATAAGCACAACAAGATATTTAATCCACACTAATATGAGTATTTCCATAAACAAGATTCAAGTATTGGAAAAATTACTACACACTTAGATATACAATACAAAGCAGGGAAATGAATAAATGAACATAACTGGGTAAGAAATTCTCAATCAAAAGCTTCGAATCTTCAAGACCCAAGTGTGAGTGCAAGAACCCTAGCTTCCAAACTTGTATTCTCCAGTCTAAGGACTGAAAATAAGCCAAAGATGTTTTACAAATGAGCTAGGTCGGGTATTAAATTGCTTGGAGCCAAAAAATGTAAAATTACAAAAGTACCCAGAATTAAAGTACGATTTTCGCATATGCAAGAAATGTTTGCATTTGCAAACACTGGCTTTTCCTTTTGACTATTGCATTTGCGACAAAGACTTCACATTTGTAAAGTTTGACTGGCTGATTTGACTTTATATTTGTGAAGCCCTTTTTGCATTTTCAAACTCTGCTTGATTTGGTTGACTTCGCATTTTCGGAGACTATTTGCTTCGCATTTCCCACTTCTTTGTCGCAATTGCGACAACTGAGGCCTTTTCCCAAATTTTCTTCTTTTCAACTTCTATTTAACTCGTTTCACTTGGTTTCTTCATGATCACTTCTAAATCACATAGAACCTATAAAATAGAAGTAAATGACATTAAACACATGATTTTATAAACTAAACATAGAAATAATCTAAGATTAAATATGAGATAAGTTGGTAAAATACCAACTTATCAGCCGTGCGGTTGTTGGTATGATGCACGAGGTTTCCGCCATGTGGTTGCTGTTATTGGGTTGCACAAGGTTTCTACCGTGCTATTCTTACTACTGATATTTCACATACGGTGTGACAAGACGGTTTATATATATGTGGGTTGCGCATGTGGCGAGACAAGGTGGGAACATTTTTATGCACGTGTGGCGAGACAAGGCGAGCACTTACTTTATTATTCCATACGTGGCGAGACAAGGTGGGTAGTGTCAGGGATTGAATTGTGATGACTTGTGATGGCTTGGGGGCATTATTGTTATTGATATTTGTATAGTGGTAGGCTTACCTGTGTGAGCCTTATCTTGTGAAAGTAATGAGAAAACATTCTATGTGTTGTCCGTTCTTTTTTCTTATGCTTTCTAGCTGGTTTGAATTATGTTAGGACACTTGCACAAGCATACACGTAGTTAAGCACTTTTATCGGTTAAGGGGCTTCCTTGTTATGTTTAGTATAGATGCATACCCTTGTTTACTTGCCTTCTATGTGAGAATGGCTTTATTTGGTGCGTGATTTCTCAGTGCGGTTATGAGGTGTAATGAGGGCACAAGATGCCAAGTGTTAGGATTCAGGTATTGAGAGCCATGAGTTGTGATTAGCCCGAGGTTTGGTACCTCGTGGAGTTTATTGACTAAATCTTGATGTGAAAATGGTCATTGTGGTTAAGTGATTGTTTGTCCCTTCTGAATTGTGTACCTTTGTGATTTTGGATTTCTCCCTTTAGGTAATTCATAGGGAGTTTTCTCTACCAGAGGTCTAGTCATGCATCTATTGATTATGTAGAAAACAGTATTTATTGCTTCAGCCCAGAAGCTTTGAGGTAGTTTGCTATATAGGAGCATGGTTCTTGCCATGTCTTCAAGAGTTTTGTTTTTCTTTCAACAACCCCATTTTGCTGTGGGGTTCTAGGAGCAGAAAAGTTATGCAAACTTAGTATTCTCAAATTCAGTACCATGGTCTGATCTTATTGATGCCAGTTGATGTCCCAATTGATTTTGAGTTTTCTTGACAAATGAGGTGAACATATCAAATGCTTCATCCTTAGATGCCAGGAATAAGGTCCAAGTGAACCTTGGAAAATCATCAACTAGCACCATCACATATCTCTTACCACATTTACTCAAAGTTCTCATAAGACCACATAGATCCATATGAACCAGTTCCAACGTCCTGGTGCTACTGACTATTTTCTTACTTTTGAAAGAGGACCTTACCTGCTTCCCCCTGGCACATGCCTCACAAACTTTTCCTTCCTTCAACTTAATATTAGGAAGTCCTACCACTAAGTCCTTAGAGACTAGTTTGTTAAGTTGAGTTAGACTTGCATGACCAAGTCGTATGTGCCACAGAAGGGGATCACTGTCCAACACACTTAGACAAGTGAGATCATTTTCAAACAGTGTGGACAAGTCTATGACATAGATGTTATTCATTCTTTTTCCCTGCAAAACAATCTTATCAATACGTAGGTTAATCACAAAACATTTTGTGGAAGTAAAAGCAATCGGGTTACCTCTGTCACATAGTTGTGATACACTGATCAGACTATTTCAAGCCATCTATTAGATACACATGTTCAATAGATCGTGTATCATCCTTACCTACCTTACCAACCCCAATGATTTCACATTTCTTTTCGTTTCCAAATGAGACATTTCCTCCTTTGATACTTTCAAGTGAAAGGAACTGTTCCATGTTCCCAGTCAAATGCTTTGAGCAGCCACTATCCAAGTACCAAATCTGGCTGCCTCCTCTCACTTGAACCTACAAAAGGAATCAAAGGTTATTCTTAAGAACCCAAACTAGTTTGGGTCCTTTTCTATGAGATAATGGATGAATCAAATATTTCCTGGCCCAATTTGGCAGCTAGTTTTTCCCTTTTACAAACCTCTCATTTTTTCGACTGGCCTGCTCTTTTGCAGTACACTTATATTTGTATCACAATAGGTGCAGATTTTATTCTCAGGAAGAGTGAGATACTTGTTTTTGGGATCCCACTTGGTCAATTGACTTCCAAATCCAATCCCTCTCCTGTTTCTACTATGATTCTCTTGAAGCCATATCAGGGCGTCAGGGGATTTATTCCATTTACATGTTCGATCTAATTCATGTTTAACTTTGCCAAGTTGTTCATTAAGAGTTCGTATTTGTTTGTACTTGGAATACATCTTATCTTTTAAATTTCCTATGTTTTCTTCTAACATGATATGAGAATGATCAACAACCTTTTTACTTGATCCTA
>ML326927.1:0-10694 GCA_005239505.1 Nicotiana paniculata
ACTTAATCCTATATTACTTGTCGACCACGTACACTTGCGTGTGCATTGGGTTTTCGACCAACAGGTACAATAACAACTTACCAGAAACTTGCAATACCAGCTTACACAGCAGCTTGCAGTAGCAACTTACACAACAGCTTGCAGTAGCAGCTTACGCAACAACTTTCTTTCTTCTATAAATAGAGGAGATTTCAGTTCATTATGTACATCAGTAGTTGAATAATATATCAGTTTCTCTCTATACTTGTCTTTGTTTTATTTACTTTACAGTCATTATTTTATATCACGTTATCAACACGAGACTCTGCCAACTCGAGTAAATACTTTGAAAGTATTAGAGATACGAATTTTCTTTTTCTAAATAATGTCAAATCTTTCTAAACTTGAAATTGTAGCCTTGGATCTATCGGGCAAAAGCTATGTAACAATCCAATCGGTCGTTTTTCTTTATATATCCCCGTTCCCCTAAATAAGACTCCACGTATGTACTTTTACTATTTTATGACTTGCGGGGACGGTTGGTTTCGATTTGGAAGGGTTCCGGTTGAAATCGGAACACTTGGTTCCTTAGTTTGGCTTTAAAAGGCTAAGTTTGAATGTCGTCAATATTTTGAGTAAACGACCTCGAAAATGGGATTTGACGGCTCCAATAGGTTTGCATTATTATTTTGGACTTGGGCATATATTCGGATCAGGTTTTGGATGACCCGTGAGCGTTTGGACACTCAATGTTGAAAGTTGGCTTATTGAAGGTTTAAAAGTTCTTTAAATTTGGTTTGGAGTAGGTTTTGGTGTTATCGAGATCCGTTTGTGATTTCGAGCCTTGGAATAATTCCATATAATAATTTAAGACTTGCACACAAAATTTGGTGCCTTTCCGAGTAGTTTATGTATGAGTCGGCATGTTTAGAGTAAGTTGGAAGGATTTGAAGTTCATAAGTTGATCCTATTGGTTTTGGGTTGCGATTCTTAGTTTTGATATTTTTTTCCGTGTTCTGAGGGTGAAAGAGAGTCTATCTCATGTTTGCAAACTTTTTGGTATGTTTTGACAAGGCCTCGGGTGCAATCCAGATGATGCACGGATCGATTTAGAGCCCAAGAAGGCTGCTAATGACCAGTTCTGGTGTGCCCGCATCTGCGATATTTTGGCCACAGATGTGAGCTCGAGCCTAGGGCGGCAGAATCGCAAGGGAGGGGGCTGTCTTGTGGTTGTTAAAGCGGGGAAAGGGCCGCAACTGCGAAGGCACAGGTGCGGGATTCCTACCGCAGAAGCGGCCCGGGACTGTGACCTGTAGACCGTAGAAGCGGACTCGCTTTTGCGAGGAAGCGACCGCAGGTGTGCTTGGTGGATGGCCAGGCCTGATCATAGATGCAACGTAGCTTCTGCAGAAGTTCCACAGATCTAAGAGACCATCCGTAGAAGCGAAATCACTTAAGATAGTGAGGTCTTTTAAGAAGGACTTAGACCATTGTTTTGACTTATTTCTTTCACTTTCTTGGGCGATTTTGGATTTTTTTTGGAGCTTTTGGAGAGGGGTTTCCACCTAGTTATTTGGGGTAAGTAATTTCAATCTAATGTGAGTTACATACATGATTATGGGTAGATTTTAACATGAAAATTTATGAAAATTATGGGTTTAGATGAATAACCCTAGGTTTGATTAAAATGAGATTTACCCACGAAAATGGTTATGGGATTCAGTAAAAACTTATATATCTTAGTTCGTGAGGTTTTGGGTAACAACTTTCGTCAAAAAAGTTTGAAATCCAGCACGTGGGCTCGGGTGTGAATTTTTTAGAATCATCCAATTTGGGTTGGGTAATTACTCTAATAGTTAAATTATGAACTTTGGAACATATATTGATTAATTTATACTACATTCGAAGTTGAGGCTTTAGAGTGAATTTGAGGCCGGAAAGCGAGCTTTGAGACAAGTCTTTTGCCTAACCTTATAAGAGGGATTTTACCTCATAGGTGATTTTAAATTGCTATTTGCTTCTAATTGTGGGGGGCTACGTACGCACGAGGTGACGAGAGTTCGTGCGTATCTACTAATTATGCTTATGTCTAGTAGTTTACGACCCGAATCATGAAATACTTATAATGTTATCACCCTACTGGTTAATTGAAGTGCCTAAGTGATATTATAACTTGCTAAAGGAATTGTAAAAGACCGAATTTCACTTACTTAAGTTTTTGGCGCGTTACTTGACTATTAATAGAAATTGTTTTTCTTTGCGTATTAGCCTTGTAATAACTTCTAAATCTGATGTTCATAAAGTACCCTCTCTTCTTGTGGAGCGGGCCGAATGCCCCGGCAGTAGATAGATGCATCTATGGTTCGTGTCACACGACCCTCGACAGTGTGCACGTTATTCTGGATCGGGTCGTACGACCTCGGCATAATCGTGCGTGATAATACTTGGAGTTTAATTATCTATTTGATATCATTCTATGGATTGAGAGGTTAAGATTTTATAAGACAGGAATTAACTTGGGATTTATAATCTGTGAAAAGACCATTTATTTTATGTTGGTTATTGAGTTATTATTGTTATATACATAGCCCATGCTTATTTAGAGCTTCTATATTTTATTGTTAGCCCATAGTAAGTGTCAATGTCGACCCCTCGTCACTACTTCTTCGAGGTTAGACTTGATACTTACTGGGTACATGTTGTTTATGTACTCACGCTATACTTCTGCACTAACCGTGCAAGATCTAAGGCAAGTGCATCTAGTGATCACACCAGCGCGCATCCCCGTTACCCTGAGGCCTAGTGGTGAGCTGTTTCTTGGGTCTTTCTGTAGCACCTAGATCCTTTCTTTTGTACTTATTTTCTGTCTATTTTATTTCAGACAATAGTTAGAGTTTTGTATATTCTACTAGTGCTCATACACTTGTGAGACCAGTTCTTGGCACACTTATATATATAATTGCACTCAATTGCTTTCATTTTATTTATTAAATTTTCTACATCTTATATCTCTTAATAAATGGAATTTAATTACTTGGGAACTTACCAAAAGAATTAATCACGTAGTTAGTTCACCGTTGGCTTGCCTAGCTGCAACGTTGGACGCCATCGCGACATATAGGAGAAATTGAGTCGTGACAAGCTACATGTATTGGGTGCTTGATGTTGAAATTCATCTTGATGCGATGAGTCTGGAAGACACCATCAAGGACAAAAATCAGGCATCAAACCAAGACCGTGCAAAAATAATGATATTCATACACCATCATCTTGATGAGGGCTTGAAAATGGAATATCTCACTGTTAAAGATCCAGTCATACTGTGAAATAATTTAAAAGATAGATATGACAACCTGAAGATGGTCGTTCTTCCACAGGCACTCATTTAAGGCTACAAGATTTAAATCTATCAGTGAGTATAATTCTGCTATGCTCAGAATTATTTCCCAATTGAATTTATATGGTGATAATAAAACTGATCATGATATGTTGGATAAAACTTTAACCACTTTTCATGCCTCGAATATTCTCCTACAACAACAATATCGAGAGATGGGATTCAAAATGTATTCTGAACTTATCTCAGATCTTCTTGCAGACGAGCAATATAATATGTTATTAATGAAAAATCATGAAAGCCGACCTACTGGTTCTTGTCCATTCCCTGAAGTGAATTAGACAAACTTCTACCAAGCTAAGCGTGGAAGGGATCGTGGCCCCGGTCGTGATCATGATCGTAGTCGGGGAAGAAACTCTAATCATGGTAATAATAATTATAACGACCTGACCGGTCGTTTTGCATTATCGGACCCTGTTCCCCTAAATGAAACTTTACATAGCGACTTATTGTGATTTATGACTTGTGGGGGCGGGTGGTCCGGGATTCGTAAGTGTTTAGAGCAGTAAAGGAACACTTAGTTCCTTAAGGTTGGCCTTTTTGGCCAAGTTTGAGTTCGGTCAACCTTTTGAGTAAACTACCTCGGAATCGAGTTTCGATGGTTCCGCTAGCTTCGTATGATGGTTTCGGACTAGGGCGTATGTTCAAAATTGGTTTTGGATGACCCGGGAGCGTTTCGGTGCCCAATATCGAAATAAGAGTTTCCTTAAGTTCATATTGTGGTTTGGGACGTGTTTTTCTGTTATCGAGGTCCTAATGGAATTTCGAGACTGGGGATAGTTCCGTTATGTCATTTATGACTTTCCTGCAAAATTTGGTATCATTCCGAGTAGTATAGGTCGGTTCGGCGCATTGATATCGAATTCAAGAACTTGAAGTTCTTAAGTTTTGATTCTAGGGGGTTTTTGAGGTGTGATTTTGAGTTTTTGCGTTGTTTTGAGTGTTCCGAAGGCTCGAACGAGTCTGTATTATTATTTGGGACTTGTTGGTATATTTGGACGGGGGCTCGGGTGAGCCCGGGTGCCTCTCGGGCACCAAATAAGGCCAAAAACCAGCTGAAACAGTTGCTGGTGCACCTGATCTGGTGTGACTGCAGGTGCAGTTGCCCAGTCGAAGGTGCGGGACCGAAGCTCGCAGGTGCGATCCCCAGGTGGGATTCCCAGTTCTCGCAGGTGCGGGCCCTTTCCCGCAGGTGCGGACTCCTGCCCGCAGGTGCGGACCCAGGCCCTTGTCCTATTTTCCGCAGGTGCGAGCTATTGCTCGTAGGTGCGACCACTGTAGGTAGTGTGTTCTTTTAAAACACGGTAAATGTTCATTTT
Source organism: Nicotiana paniculata (assembly GCA_005239505.1). Taxonomy (NCBI): domain Eukaryota; kingdom Viridiplantae; phylum Streptophyta; class Magnoliopsida; order Solanales; family Solanaceae; genus Nicotiana; species Nicotiana paniculata. The sequence continues at coordinate 4,696 of ML326927.1, forward strand.
CTCCATTTTTCTTCCACCATTGTCGACGTAGAGAGCTTGGGAAAGTGCCAATCCACCTAGCTGCTGATAAGGTAAGTAAATTCTACCCTAGTATTAGTTTAATAATGAATTACTAGTTAAATTAACTACTTAATTAGTGAAAATCAAGGAATTGGGTAGTAACCTAGAGCTTTCAAGAATTTAGAGAATTTTCCGTGAATTGGGCTATGAAATCATACAAAAATCATATATTAACGATCTTTAGGTTATGGGTGAGTGTTTCCTTCGAGAATTTTCGGAATCGGAGCGTGCGGGCCCGAGGGTGGATTTTGGAATTTCTTCAAGAATGATGAATTGACTAAATAAGTAGTAGAATTCCATGCTTTGAGTATAATTTGATATATTTACGTAACGTTTGATTAGTTTCGAGTCCTTGGGAGACAAGTTTGGAGTTTCGGGCGCGTTCTTGGTCCGGGAAGTATATTCGACACGAGGTGAGTCTTCTTTCTAACCTCGTAAGAGGGAATTGTCACCATAGGTGATTTAAATGCTATGTGTGATGTTTGTGGGGGCTACGTACGTACAAAGTGATGAGAGTCCGTACGTAGCGGCTATTATTATTATGTCCGGGTAGTTAGGCCCACATCATGCCTTGTGTTCTTCCTCGTAATGAATTATATGTTATGAATTCATGTGATATGTAGCATTGGTTCCCTGAGATTTATGTAATTTGATAATTTGAAGGAGTTGATTATGGAAATTAATTTTAAAAGAATATTGTGTGTGCATGTGACCGCTTCGCAATTTATATTCCGGAGCGGAGTGTGATTTCCCCCATTCTCATGGGAGCGGGCTGTACGCCACGGCGGATTGAAAGATGCACTTATGGTTCGGGCCTTTCGACCCTCGGCAGTGCATATATATGATTATTTTATGGCAAAGATGCACTTATGGTTCGGGTCGTTCGACCCTCGGCAATGCACATACATGATTATTTTTATGGCTCAGGCCTGTTGTCCTTATCCCGTATGCGAATGATAAATTGTTACTGAATTCATGGATATTGATTTGACAGATATTTGGGGGAATATGAAGTAGTAATTGTTTATTTACTTCCAGTATTTACTTGGATTTCAGTGCCTTATATATTTGCTGCTTTACTACATTTACATGCCTACCGTTTTCATCATATTCTGTTAAATTATATTGTTGGACCTTAGCGAGTGTCAAGTCGACCTCTCGTCACTACTTCTTCGAGATTAAATGGGATACTCACTAGGTACATATTTATTTATGTACTCATGTTACGCTTTTGTACTTAATTGTACAGGTTCTTAGGCTAGTGCATTTGGTTACCAGACCGGAGCTCGATTCTGATTATAGTTGGACCTGACTTCACGGTGAGCTGCTTCTCCTGACGATCCTCGGCAGCACTGTTTAACCAAAGAATTAGATCCTTTGACTAAAGATATTTCTAGGATGAACATGGGTTACTGATAATCAAGGAAATAGAGAAAAATGAATAATAGACAATATTGCAGAAAGATAGAAAAGCGAAGTAAATTGTATTCGAGAATCAGATACCTTTACAAGCTGTATTCCCCTCCCTTATATAGGAGATTCCTTGGTATAACATATAAATCTTGCTATGGTTGCTCATTAGTGACTAATTATGACATTAATGAGGCGTTACAAAGGATAACGGTTATTGGGGTACGGTTACATAACGTTCGAGTAATCAATTGTGGGTTCTTGAATCTGCCCGTAGCTTTGTCTAGATTCATTCTGACTGTGCCTCTTCCCTGTTTTGATCAGGTTGAGTTTCCCGTGGCTGATAAGCTCGAGGGTTTATTGAATCGTGCCTCTTTGTTTCGTACCTCTTCAAAGAATCACATCCAGCTGTCGCGTTCTCCTGTGTCCATGTAATTGGCTGAGTTGTCAAAAGTTGGTTTACGTGTGAAACTCTTTTTTACCAATAGGGGTAGTCCCCCCACTTACCATATATTTATCGATTAATATTTTGTAAGTGGATATTCATTTATGGCGAGAATATTTTGCTGCCTCTTTTCCTCGAAACATTGTATCCTTCTCTGCACCATAAGCGTCGTTTGTCACTTCCATTTAATGCTTATACCACGTGTCTTTTTCGGATTGGTTCTGCATTTACTCAGCACCTTTTAGGGCTTTTTGCGGCTGTGTCAGTCCCGAAGTGACATCTTCAATTATGACTTTTCATCATTATTTTTTCTTTTTTCCCATGTTTGACGGTTGTCTTCTAGTATAAATACCTTTCTTCTTTTCTTTGCTTCCATGAAACACTTTGTAACTTTGTCTTTTGTAAAGAACTTTCTTCTTGCCTTTGTAAACATGTCTTCTACAAACCAAACTCAGGGAGTTATAGATATTGAAAATTTAACCCCATCTTCTGCTCCGACTAGGAGTCGGAGGGGTGGTAGACTTAGGAGTCTATGATCCACTCCTTTGAGAGACTCCTCTTCTTCTCAGATAGTTCCCTCTCCTTCCGCTAGGTCTCTAGTTTCTCTAAGGTTTAGGGCTTCTCGGTCTATGTCTAGAGGTAGAGGTGAACGCCATCGTGAACCTGGAGTTGATGAAATTGTCCCTGCTGAGTTTGTCTTTGCTAAAGATAATCAAGTTCTTGTAGACCAATCTTCTTCCCTTGAGAGTGTCGAAAGGTATCCAACCCTTATAACTGAGGGTCAGATTTCCCTTGTTCGTAGGGAGTGTTTTTGGAAGCTTGATTTCCCTGTCTACATTCCGAGTAGTAATCAAAGAATAACGTCTTACAAGACGGGATATTCTTTTGTTTATACGTACCCTTTCACTCTAGGTTTTAGACCTCCCATTGACCCAGTCATAATTGAATTCTGCCATTTTTTCAATATCTGCTTAGGACAAGTTGGTCCGCTTGTGTGGTGAGTTGTCGCATGTCTTAGGAGTTTAGCTTTTTTAGCCTCGGTTCCTTTTACTTTCAACCATCTTATTCATCTCTACTCTCCTTCCTTGTTTCGTGAAGGGTTTTTTACTCTGACTTCTAGGAGCAAAAGAGTGTTGGTAACCCTGGAGATGATACGGATAGGGGTTGGTACCTCCGGTATGTTTCTGTAGCCACTGTTGGTTTTCTTCCCTGAGAAGTGGAATTGCGCACGTGGGTATGCTTTAGCTCACATCTATTTACTTTTCCTCGTTCTCACTTGAGATGTTTTACTAACACCGTATTTTGTCACACCTCCTTTTTCATCCCCGCTGAGGGTAATAAGGGAGTTTTTCCACTTTAAGTGACATTATCGATTTTGGGATTTATTTTATTTATTCAGAGTCGCCACCCGGATTTTTTACGGTGTTCTGGGACACTATTTATTTTAATATCCCAAATCGAGGAATTTGTTTTTTCTTTTACTCTATTTAATCTGTCTACGAAACAGAACTCCAGGTAAGGAATTCTGTTAACCCAGGAGAAGGTGTTAGGCATTCTCGAGTTCCGTGGTTCTAGCACGGTCACTTAATGATCATACTTGGCTTATTAAACTGTTTAATTACTGATTTTAGCACCTAAATGCATATTTTGTATCTTTACCGCTAATACTGTTCCTTTGTATTCAAAGAACTATTTGAGACGATTCACGCGTACGTGTACTCATCTTATTTAATGCACTAAAAATTATGTCACGCGTACAATATTAATAGCCCTTAATATTAAAATTATTTGGTCAAGGTCACGCGAACATGTACCTTGGTTTTATATGAATATCTGTGCTTAAATCATGTCACGCGTACGTGTACACAATTTGTTTTGTACATATTGCAAATCGCGCCATATGAAACGCACACGCGGTTTACCACATGTTTATTTTATTAATATTCGAAGTTATGGTCGAGTACGTGAAATGCACACCCGAATGGAATTTACGTACCGTGATCATGCCACGAGAATTAAGCCCATAGCCACGTTGGGCCCAACAAACATTTTGGCCCGAACCCCACTTTACATACAAACAAGGANGGAACTAAGCTCATATCCACGTTGGGCCCATCAAACATTTTGGCCCGAACCCCACTTTACATACAAACAAGGACTATTTTAACAAAATGTGGTATTTCTCTCATTGCAATTTTATCTTTATGAAACCAATCAGCCAAAACAAACCTACATCATATGTTAGCTCGATTTAACCAAACAGACGATTTACAGCAGTGATGAATCCAAAGAAAACTAATATCTAAGATGATACAAGATAATAATGAAAACAAATGAACACTTAAAACTTCATATATAATTAACAGTAAACAAAGAAAAGTAAATATCACGAATGAAAGTTTCAAAACATTAGTATCATTCTAAACCCAAAATCCAGTAACTTTTGGTTTAATACCCAAAATCCATACATAACTACTTTCCATTACCACAAATGATAATTGATAATTTCATATTTATTCACTTAAAAAGAACTTAGTTAGCTTAGTTGTAAATGAAGTAAACAAATAATAATAGGATGCTAGTAATTACAATAAACTATCCAAAGAAACAAAACAACTTATGAACAAGCATCACCTCATTCATTCATGCTTCAATATTGTAACAGAATGAGGAGAAGATATGAACCTGGGGTAAAAGAACTCCATTGATATAAAATAAATCAGTGAATACAGACGGCAACAAAGCGCAGATTTAGGCGTCGAAATCCAACATAAAACAGCCACGGTTCAAAGTTTAGCAACACATCGAAATGAGGACAACAACAAACAACAATAATCCAGTTGAAGTCGCTTTGAAATCCGGGAATGCAAGCGAGTAGAACTCTATCACTTTTTTTTTTTGGTTTTTCTCTTTTATGGCTGTTGGTGGTGGGAAAATCGGCAGATTCAGAGGGGATCCATGGCTGGTTTTCGTGGTGGAAAAAATGAGCTCCGGCGGCTGGAGGGAAGGGAGGTACAGGCAGCGGCGTTTTTGGTGTAGGGAGGTGCTGCTATAGTGTTTTTAGAGGAAGTCTGTTTTGTTCTCTTGTTGAATGAGAAGTGAGGAAGACGAAGGGGGATTGTTCCAATGGTGCTGATTCTCTCTTTGGGTATTAAAAAATGGGTGCCCCTTCGGTCATCTTCTTTTTTTCTTATATAAAGTGTATGAGTGGGGAAGTTAATGTGTTGGTGTGTCTGTTGATGGAAAAGAATAGTGGGGGAAGTGGGAAGTGAGGGTGAGAAACGTGAGAGTTGGTGGGGTGTGGGTGGAACATGGGTTTTATTATTTTTTTTTCTTTTATATACAACTCCCCAACTACTAGGATCATGTAAATCACGCTAAAGAATAGTGGGATCATGGCCCCAAAAACGTGCAAGGTTGCTGCCCCATTTTCAGCAACTTCCCAACTGCTGCCCATGTGCACAGCATGTGCCTGTAACCGCCGTTGACTTGGTCCATTCGAGCTTGCTGCCCCATTTTCGTGCCTTGGCCTTAGCCAAGCTTCAATGACATTGTATCCAGCTGCATTGTAGCTGCAATTAGCCATGCCATTGCCCACGAACGTGGCCCGTTTTGCCGCAACTCGATGCTATGCCAAATCTGCCCGCACATTGCCTTTCCGTTGCACTTTGGCTTGCCTTTGCCTCATCGTTTTTGCTTTGCCTTGGAATCACTGCCTCATGCCTTGATGCCTATGCCATGATCAAGTGTCACCCTTGGCCCGCAACTCACCGTCAAGCCCTTACCAAGCTGCCTCGCCTCCGTCGGCGCCTTGGCGATCACTTGCCCGTATTCGTTTTTAGCTTTGGTGCTGCTCATGCACCTTTGCTTTGCAACACTCTCTCTGCCTCATGACAACACTCTTTTTGTCCTTGCCAAGCTCCTTAAGTGAGGGGCTAACAAACCACCCGAACCCTTTGAAACTCAACGTCCTCGTCGAGGATAGCTCATATGCTAAAAAGAAATACTACTATAACTTACATTTAAATTAGAATAAACCAAGTTTTATATATATATATATATATATATATATATATATATATAC